>VXBP01000934.1:898277-1042577 GCA_013400115.1 Rhinopomastus cyanomelas | reverse complement strand
TCCCCCAGATTTACTTTTCCTAAGCTGGTTCAAATTCTCTCTGGGCTGTCACAGCTTGTGAAAAGTCTAGAGCTCAAATCCTATAAAGGGTGGCTGAGGGAACTGGGGGTGTTCATCCAGGAAAGGAGACCCACTGGAAAGAGGTACTTATCACTCTCTTTAATTACCTGAAAGGAGGTTGGAGTGAGGTGGGGAGGGGGTGGTCAGTCTCCTCTCCTTGGTAGCAAGCAATAGGACTAGAGGCAATACCTTTACATTACACCAGGGGAGGTTCAGACTGGATATTACGCAGAGTTTTTCCACCACAAGTATTCTTGGGTGCTGGAACAGGCTGTCCAAAGCAGTGGTAGAGTCATCATCCCTGAAGGTATTTAAATGATGTGTAGATGATAGGACGAGGGGCAGTGGGTGTAAGCTGGAACATAGCAGGTTCCATATAAATATGAGAAGGAACTTATTCATGTTGAAGGTGATAGAGCACTGGAACAGGCTGCCCAAGGGAGTTGTGGAGTCTCCTTCTCTGGAGACATTTAAAACCCATCTGGATGTGTTCCTGTGTGACTTAAACTAGGTGATCCTGGCAGGGGGGATTGGACTAGATGATCTAGTAGTGACTTTGACAGTGCTGGGTTAAAGGATGGATGTGATGATATTAAAAGTCACTTCCAACCAAAGAGTTTCTGTGATTCTGTGACCCAGAGGGACCCACTGGCAGCACTGAAGGTCTGGTGGGATATGGCTGGGCAACAGTTCCCAGCAGGAGACCCCAGCCTTATGTGGCTGAAGGGGAGAAATCAAAATCAGTCTCTTCTCAGTAGTCCCATGTATCGTATCCTATCTCAGCTCAGTGCTGCTGTGCCGGTTCCCTCCAACACTGCCTGAGGTGCAAACAACATTCTCAGAAATCCTTTCCTGGATTACTCAGAGTCATTCATATTCATTAGTGGTTATCAGCACGCAAGCAAGGGCCACATTAATTAAATATCTTTGGCATGTGGGAATTGAGGAGTTTGGTCTCGTTTTGTTTAAGTTTGCTTATTTATTAGGAGCATTAACTTGTTCAGACCTAACTTTCTCTGACATCTTTCCTGGTTGCAGTAATATGGGTTTATAAGCAAGGTGTTTGGAAACGCATCCATGAAGATGCAGAGGGCAAAGCAGAAGCTCTGGAATGCAAAACTCCAAGCTCCATTTCTAATCTTTGGGCATTAAATAAGAAAAACACAGGGGAAGTTCTTTCCCTCCTTGACTCTTTCTCAATAAACCTTAGAATCATAGAATCATTAGAGTTGGAAAGGACCTCAAAAGATCATCCAGTCCAGTCCCCCTGCCACAGCAGGATCACCTAGACCAAGTCATACAGTCAGTCAGGGTTAGAAGAGACCACAGGATCATCCAGTTCCAACTCCCCTACCACAGGCAGGGACACCCCACCCTAAACAGCATTCTCTTTATACCAAGAATGCTAATTACCTTTGAATCTGCATCTAAATTAATTGCTTATGTTACTAAAATAATTTAAACAAATAGGAGGTTCCACGTTAATATGAGAAGGAACTTCTTCACACTGAGGGTGACAGAGCACAGGAACAGGCTGCCTAGGGGGATTGTGGAGTCTCCTTCTCTGGAGACATTTAAAACCCACTTGGACACGCATCCTGTGGTGGATCAGAATAGGGATGGTTAGCAAATTGAGAGAGGTTCTTCTCCCGCTCTATTCTGCCCTAGTGAGACCACATGTGGAATCTTCTGTGCAGTTCTGGGCCCCTCAGTTCAAGAAGAACACAGAGCTGGTGGAGGGAGTCCAGTGTAGACCAACGAGGATGATGAGGGAGGTAGAACAACTTCCATATAAGGAAAGGCTGAGGGAGCTGGGTCTCTTTACCTTAGAGAAGAGGAGACTGAGGGGCGACCTCATTAATGTTTATAAATATGTGAAGGGTGGGTGTCAGGAGGATGGAGCCAGGCTCTTCTCAGTGTCATCTAGTGATAGGACGAGGGGCAATGGGTGTGAACTGGAACATAGGAGGTTCCATATAAATATCAGAAGGAACGTCTTCCCAGTGAGGGTGACAAAGCACTGGAAGGGGCTGCCCATGGGGGTTGTGGAGTCTCCTTCTCTGGAGATGTTTAAAACTGCCTGGAGATATTCCTGTGCGATTGGATCTAGGTGATCCTGCTGTGGCAGGTGAATTCAACTAGATGACCTTTTGAAGTCCCTTCCAATCTCTAGTGTTCTGTGCTTCTGTGAAAGAATTTCATTTTCTGTAGGAAATTATCCAAGACATTGACACACATGGCAGTTAACAGTGTTGTGGTTGGGGATGTGGACCTTCTTACAGACCTGTTTGAAAAGGTGAACTCCCTGTTTCGAAACCACCATTTTTACAAAAGTCATTGCCTGGTTTTATGTTTTTTAATAGCAGTGCTCTTCTTTGTTGCTTAACACAGCACCATTACCTAGATGGCCTGCGGGGCCCCGTTTCAGCAGTAATCCCGCAGTGGCTGTGCCTTGGCATTGATTTATGCTCGCATTTTTGTAATACAGAAAACCTTTCTATTGGAACAGTTTCCTTGTTTACTGAAGGGCAGAAAAACCAGCTAAATTATTTCTAAAGCACAAAGTAATTTGTAACAGGTGCTATTTTACTGATATGAAACAACTGCTCTAATGGGGAATAAACTGCAGAAATATTAGGCAGTCACGCAACCCTGCATCGCAAAGTGCCACTGCGCAAGTCTTTTCTGCAGGAAGAAGCTCAAGCCTTCCTCATCCACGAATTCACACTTATTAGAATCCCTCACCTCACCACAGAACATTAGGGATTGGAAGGGACCTCGAAAAGTCATCTAGTCCACTTCCCCTGCCACAGCAATATCACCTAGAACAAGTCACACAGGAATATCTCCAGGTGGGTTTTAAACATCTCCAGAGAAGGAGATTTCACAACCCCCTTGGGCAGCCCCTTCCAGTGCTCCATCACCCTCATTGCGAATAAGTTCCTTCTCACATTTATATGGAGCCTCCTATGTTCCAGCTCACCCCCGTTGTCCCTTGTCCTATCATTAGATGGCACTGAGCAGAGCCTGGCTCCATTCTCCTAACACCCACCTTTCTCATATTTATAGACATTAATGAGGTCTTTAATTAAGCCTCATGCAGCCTTAAGTCCTGGAAGAGCTCAGGATTTGGGACCAGAGTCAAGTAATACAATTAAGGGTGACAAAATGATATCAAAAAAGCTTCCTGATGCTGCTGGACCAGATTTCCACAGCAGATAAAAGAAGGTGAGTGGCAAAGAATATCTCAGCCCCAAAAGGAAAAGCAGAAGATACAAACCATGGAAAATCACTGCTTTTTCCTTACCCTTTTTTCACTCAAACCTATCTCCCCTGCAGCTGTACTAACAGCACAAGACACTTTCCTCGGAGCCACGAGAGTTACAGATGTTTTATACATATATTCATAATGAGGTGGAATTTTTATTAAACTAGTCTGTGGAAGCTATTGCGGAGCCTGAGTTTTATTTACTACACTACAATAAATTTCCCAGGCAGCGGTGACACCATGGTAACAACATTGCTAATGTAATTACTCCTGCCTCTAAAATAGAGTCAAATCTTTCTAACGTGTACCAATGCTGTACAATAATTGAATATGATTAGGTTTCCTTTTCTGAGCAGGAGGTGAAGAACTGAAAATACACTTCTCCATGGTAATTTGAATTAGTAATTATTTGCAGAGATCAATGAGAGGAATTACTCATTCACAACACACACCCTTCTGTTTTGTTGTTTTTAATACATCAGCTGATAGTATTAGAATAGAGGGATTTTGATCTGGGTATCCCAGCAATTCAGGAGTGGAGATGGTTTACTCGAGGTGTATGGAATTATATAGGGGATCACAGTGTCTGAGAAAACAAGTTTTTGCACAAATAATAGAATAAAACCCTTTTCATAGTTTATATTTTAACATTGTGTTGACAAAATTCTGGAATATTCTGAGGCAGAAGCGGAATCTTATTCAGATAAATCACACATATTTCAGTGAAGTGCAATTACTTAGCTGCCAAACTTAACCTTCACATGGAAACACATAAAAGGACTTTGTAAGGCTTCTTATCACTACTGGGAGGAATGTCTGAATGAGGAGGGTCTGTGAAATGCCATGAGAAAAACTGTTCATCTGTAAAATGACCAATGTCAAAGAAACTTCCAAGCCTGCGGCAATGCTTTTCTATTGTCATGGTATCAGTCTGACTGCGATCACACATCTCTGCATCTGTGATACAAAAATGGATGAACAAATGGGCACACGAGCCCCCAAAGTAACATTCGGTCTCTGGGCCTGCACTCGGGCACATGGCTGCTGTGCTGGGATACGTGTTGGTGGAGATCCGCTGAAGCCAATTAAACTCCACTGCCATCTGCCCTAGAAGATGCATCTCTCCCCTGCCTTTTGCTAATGAGAAGGGAGAAGTCTTTCCAAAATTATCAGAGCTAAAATTAAGTTTCCTCATTTAGTTTCTCCTGCACAGAGAGAAGGCATTTGATGGAGTGGAATGAAAAGCCTCATGGAAAAGTGGCCAATCTGTGGATTTCCAACTGCTTAATGCACATTCACTGAACTTGGAACCTGGCCTCAGAAACAGTAGGAAAACAAGAATACTACAGGGAGTGTGTATAGAGGAAAGAGCTGCACCTCTACTGGAAGCACCTCGGTCCCTTGAACATAGCAAAGATATTTGCTGCATTTTATAAGATGCATTCAGTGGTCATTCTTGTCCATGCCCTCTGCAAAGACTGCTGACACACCTGGAAACACCATCACCAAACACCTGAAGGGAGGCAGTAAAGAGGCTTCTGTCAAAGGAGGCTATCATTTGCCAAATTCCCATTGCAGTCAACAGCATCACTTGCACACTTAATGTTAAACATGTGCTAAAGTGCACTGCTGGACAGAGGCCAGGTGGCTCAACACTCTGAAAAACTGACCTCTAAGTGAAGTTTTCCTGGGATCTGACTGTCCTTTAGCATGATCTTCCTCAGCCTTTTCATACCACAGTTCTCTAGAGGCCAGGTGCAGATCTGTTTCTCGTGTATGTCAGAAATGACCCAGCCTGTCTGCAGTCGTAATGATGGATCCTCTAGGAATTCCTAAAATAAATAGATGCTAATAATGGATTTGTTAAGAGAGCATAAGAGCTGGGCTATCTTGGCTTCAAACCCTGGTATTACACTCTGTGGAAGACACATTGTTGGGCTCTGTCGTGTATTGGGTCACACTCCTCACAAGATGCATTTGAAAAGGGAATGGCATTTGGAGCAGAAAGCTCCCCACGTGTAGATGATGCAAAGTCAGGGTCCCTCCAGGTCTGCAAACAAGAAATCTACATTTTGGGTCCAGATCTACATGTGGGTCCTAGACGTATCTTGAGTCGATGAGGTCTCTGTTTCTTGCAACTGATTTTTGTCTTTTCACAGAATCACAGAATGATCATGGTTGGAAAGGACCTCCTAGATCACTGAGTCACAGTATCACAGTATTATCAAGGTTGGAAGAGACCTCATAGATCATCAAGTCCAACCTGTCACCACAGAGCTCAAGGCTAGACCATGGCACCAAGTGCCACGTCCAATCGTGCCTTGAACAGCTCCAGAGTCCAACCATAACCTACAACAACAAAAAACTTAAATACCTGAGTACCTAAATACCTGATTGATTGACAAACACAAAATGAGTCCCTACTACTGCCACTGTAGCAAGGTGTGAAGCACTACATTTACATGTTTCTTAAATACATCCAGGGATGGTGATTCAACCATCCCCCTGGGAAGACTGTTCCAGTGCTTCACCACTCTTTCTGTAAAGAATTGCTTCCTAATATCCAATGCAAACCTCCCCTGCCTCAACTCCAGACCACCTGAGGATGTGTTTTTTCTAACACATCTTACAGCATAGCCCATTCTCCTGTCTTTCACTCCCTAGTCAGCTTGGCAAACCTAGGTCTTCCATTAAATGATCCCCAAAGACAGGGCAGAACAATGTGTGTTCCATCCTCTTGCAGAATCAGCAAAATCAAAGGGCACCAGTCTCAGGGGCAGAGAGAAGTACTCAAGGTCAACAAGCAGCAAGGAAAACTCAGCAGCAGGGTATAGGCCTGAGACTAAAAAGTCAGAGGCATTTCTGGGTTTTGTTTTATGTGAAATGTATAAAAGGTGGTGAGCACTGGCAGTCATTTCAGAACTTCCCTTTTCAGATGGGTACGCTAACTGCCCAGCTCAGTTGCACATTGCTTTCTCAGAGCCTAAGCAGGTAGAGATGCTGAATTACTTTCATTCACATCACAGCTGATGAACTTCAGCAAGGCTACTGCCAAGGTGCTGCTGAATATGAAATCCTGTACTGACTCCAAAGATCAAATTCCAGGGGTTCAAGTGCAGTCAAAGGGAAATGACTCCCTTGCACAAAGCTTCGTAATGAAATAAAAGGAAGGATAAGTAAAAGCTTGTTTGTGACTGAAATAAGGATTTTATTGTTTCCTACTTTATAACCCTGCCATTTAATTTCTAACCTTATTCCTATGAGATTCAGACAGGGGCTGTCTGACTACAAAGATAAGGAGAGATGTGACGACTGGTTTGTATACAGTGATATATGTTTTATTGTCCAGCTGGGTGCTGCATGAAGTCAATAAACCTCACAGCTATTGATCATGCTGGAAAAGGAAATTAATGTGGACATGTCTGGGTTTTGCAATATGATAGGTATGTCTGCACATCACTACCCAACAGCCTCGAGCTGTTTGTGCACGTTTGAGTTGGACGGGACGCAGCTATCCAAAGTTTGGGTAAATAAGAAAAAAAACAGCAATGACCTTTGAGAATCTTCAGAGTCAGACTCAAAATGTTGAGAGAAGCATCTGGGAAGTGACTTACTGCGTCCTTTTTTGTCAACATGGCAGAGTAATTGGAGGTAGAATAAGCTCAGTGAAAACTGGTCCAGCCAGCAACCCGCCCTATCTGCCTGTATGAGAGACCCAGAGACACCCAGGTCTGCACAATTTACAGGTCTCATCCCCTTCTTTTCTGGTCATCAGCCTTTCTTTATCACTCAGTAGGAGGATACTACTTCCTGTTATGGTCCTGTCCATGGAACTCTTGAATAAGCCATCCCAGGACTGTCACTCAGGAGGGCACCAACGCTGTGCTTGGCACTGCCATGAAGCCAGGTATGGAAAAGCAGGTGGAGTAGCACCAGCTTGCTTGCTGAGAGCTTTTCATTCCCAAGCCCCAGTCCAGCTCTTCTGACCTCATCATGAATTAGCAGGTTCTCTTCTGCAGTCAAGACGTTTAGACGGACAGAAGGAAATTCTCTCTCCATTGCCAGTTATATCAACCACAAGTTAATACAGGTATGATTTTCATGAGTTTGAAAAATCAGGCCACATGCTCTCATTTCATTTCAGGCTTTGCAAGTGGGGCTCTCAAGTGCTCTTTGGAAGACTATGCTGTTGCAGCTGACTGTTTCCAACACACAAGGTAGTCATCTCAGAGCAGTCTAAGGTTCCTGAAACTACGCTGCACTGGGAACCTAAGGAGATGCAGAATACCCTAAATTCATGAATTCATACTTGCAGTGCTCATAACTGCAAATCATGGCAGTGTCCCACTCCTAGCGAGTGCCACAGAGAAGGTTGTTTTTATTCATAGGCAGATCTGCAGATGCTGAGGTGAGCTGGGGGCACAAAGGTTGCAGAGCACTCCCTTGGCTTTGCTCGGGGAGCTTTCACTACAAGTGTTACAGACTTTACAATAAAGTTACTCGCTGTTTTTACACTTTGGTGTGTTCCTCCAGTAATTCATCACTAGCATCGTCAGGGCAAAACCCACAAAACTTAATCAGGTGGAAGCGGATTGTTTTCCAAAGGAAGAAATTTCCCCCCAACCACAGCGCATTATGAATTTTCCAACCCTAGCAGATCGACCAAATGATATTTGAGTCACAGTGAGAAATGGAGTCGCACGGTTGGATGAGAGCAGTGAAAACAATCAAGTGCCTTGCTGAGCGTGTGGTGTTGCTACTCTGCCTTGCTCCATCTCGCCAGGAATTACCATCAGTTTTGCTGCACCCAGTGAAGGAACACTCTTTGGAAAACCACTGAGCAGAAAAGTCCCAGCTCTGCACAGATTTCTGGACATCTTTGGTACGTAATTTACATGCAAAAAGTTCTTTCCACAGTCTTTTACTTTCTTAGCTTGGCATCACAAAATCTGTAGAGAATCAGCATGCACACTCCTAAAAAGCCCGCGAGTGGTTGTACTGGTGCTTGGTGGGTTTTGTTTCATTAGTTGCTGCTTACAGCAGTGGAGACAGCATTACTAAAGCCAGCAGTACCACAGGACATGGTTTCTGCTCCATGCAGTCTCCCTGCTGCCACAAGGCAGGAACCGTGATCTCTTTTTATCTGCTTTCACAGCTCTGACAAGTCTCAGGCCTGAAGTGGTTCCCTGTAGATGTGTGCTTGTCCATCGGCTCTTCCTGAGCTCCATCACCGAAGGTAGGAAATATGAACCTCCAGGATTTGGCTGTTTTGGAGCATTTGTCTTTTTTGCCCTCCTGTGCAGCCTATGGCTTCGAGAACTGCTGCAGACTGGGGAGTCAGACTGGAGTCACTGTGTGCCCATAAGTCCCATTTACAGCCTTTGCAGCAAGCTTTAATCTTTTCTAAACAGCTTTCAATGGCTCCAAAGGGATGCATCCAAATAGCCCTAATAGGTTGTCATCATTTCACTAATAGGGGTTTAGTGCCTGACTTATGGACAGAGACCTAATTCCAATCCTGGTTGCTGCTCTGCAGAAAAGGGGTCCTGCTTCACTTTTCCCCCTGACTGTGTCCTTCTGCCAATAGGTGTGATTAACCTGACATTAGGA
Organism: Rhinopomastus cyanomelas; assembly: GCA_013400115.1. Classification (NCBI taxonomy): domain Eukaryota; kingdom Metazoa; phylum Chordata; class Aves; order Bucerotiformes; family Rhinopomastidae; genus Rhinopomastus; species Rhinopomastus cyanomelas. The sequence goes on along the minus strand of VXBP01000934.1, from coordinate 1,033,639 downwards.
AGGGCTTCAGAGGAAGAACCTCATTCCCTTCTACTGTTTAACTAACTTTGATGATTGACCATCAAAGCTTTTGGCAGAGATGGGTGGGAGGAGAATTAAGATCTTTCCATGACCACATCCATTACTCATTTCTATTAATTGCTTTAGTACTGCTCCAGATGTGTGTAGAAGCCAGATTCAGTGCAGCACCCTGCATCTCATTAGGAGCAGACATGCAGTGACAGAGGGCAAAACAAGAGGAAAAGCTCTGTTTTGAAAGAACGCTGAGTGGTTGCTATACACAGAGGCTCCAGACACAGGTGATTTGGGCTCTTGAGTAGGTCTCTCTTGAAATTTGGCTCCTTATTTCCTGTAGGTCACAAATAGCTGGAAATCTTTCACAGGCTTCATATCTCCCTATGGCAGTGTCTGTGGCTGTTCCCTGTATTGCTTAAGAGCCTTCCACTGGAAGAGTCACCAACATTGCAATTACAGCTGAGTAATACTTTGTTGGCAGCAGAACTTCATACTCAGTAATTTTCTTGGAGTTTCCTAGAGTTTCAGCTCAAGCTTTTCCTTCTTGGTCCTTAAGGTCCTCAGCAGGCAGCTCCAGCAGTCCCCACTCCTAGGTTCTGGTTGTCTTCAGGTTGTACCTGTTCTCCTTTCAGCAAATTAAATCCTACAGACTTCACAAAATCCTGGTAAAGACCCACAGCCACTCTTCTAGAAACCAATTAAATTGTCTCAGTATGAATCTTTTCTATTTGTGATGGTTTATACCAAGATGGGAATAGACAAAAGCCCTTAATCCCAGTGTAAACAAGGGATTGCATCATGCAGCTCGTTGCTGACTCTCACTAAAAGTCAGTCATAGTGATAATAAAATAATTGGAGCTCTTGCTGGGGCTAGGCACAACTAAACACAGTTTAGTTCCCAACCCTGTCTTTTGATTGCTTCTTAATTTAGAGGATGTGACTTATCCCTCAAGCAAAACTAGAATTGCATTTCATTTCTAGTCAGTAAAGGAGATAAAAGATGGGGATGCTATAAACACTGGTAAATAAAAAGGATGAGGGTGTTAGTCCCTATTTAAATGACAGCACCCTGCTCAGCATGGACTAATTGTCTTCATTTTACAGCACTATGTAATGACCTAAATTACCCTAGAAAGAGTGTCCTGACCTCACACCTCATGCTAGAAGAAAAGTCCTACATCAACCCCACATCCTGGCATGAATTCACCAGGGGCTGTTAGTGGAGGGCAAAGCATAATCACGTTAAACAGTGCTAACACACGTGTGTTAACCCAACAGTGGGAACCAGCTGCTGCAAAGGGAATCCAGAGCGTGAGGAGTAATTGCCAAGCCCTGCCTATGCCTCTGATTATCCCAGTGCAAATCATTCCCTAGGCTTCCACCTGTAATTTAGTCTCAGGTTTTCCAGCTATGTATTTTGCAGCAAAAATGTGAGAGGTTTCTACCCTGTGGACCAAGCAGGGGAACAGGTGTGGGGAAGCTGTAGTAACCCTGCATCCACCATACGAGCTGAAATTGTTTTCCTTTCAGTCTCATGACCCCCCCAGTTCCAGTTCACTGCTGTCAAGCCTTTCAACTCCATGTGCCATGGAATGTGGTGCTTGTGCACTGGGAACGTGCATTCATTTTCTTTAATACCCCATACACACAGCACATGTACCAGTAAAGAATGCAATTTCACCATAAAATCTATGTGTTTCATTATGTGCTCCACATGATCTATATGCTCCATCACAAAATATTGCCCTCTGTTTGCTGCTCTGCGTTCCATTTCTCTTGAGGTTACCTTGACTTACATGTGGCTTCTATACTAGAGGCTTTTTTATGTCCACATAACCTTTTAAGATCTACATGGTTTTTTGTAACAGGTACAGAAAGAGTTAGGTTCACATTTTGCAGCTTTCATTAGTGCTCACAGAGAGGTGTCATTACCCCAAAGAAACAATAACACCTGCTTTAAGGCAAGACTTCATCTTTTCAATGGCCATATATGTTCCTACTGTCTGCAGAGTCATCCGTTTTCTTTTGGTGCTAAACCAGGAAATGTGCAGAGAAAAGATGCTCTGCTCTTTATTGACATCACACAGCCTTTTCCAAATCATTTCAAGGGATGTAAACCACTGCAAAGGCAGACTTCACGTCGATAGTGGGAGCAGCACTTCGCACAGACAGTGGGCCTGAGACTTTGCTGCTGAAAAATCAATTCTGGTCCATTGGAGTCAAGAGCCTACAATGATATAAATGAGAGAAGCCACTGACCTATTTTCCTAGCACAACTCTTCTAAGAAGACTAATTAATTTGCTTGTGCACACTCTTGGAAATGGCAGCCTTTTGTTTTCCATCACCTTGTCCTAGTTTTAGACCCTTACACCACCATTACTGTCACTCCAGTTCAAAGACAAGTAGCGAAGTGCTGAACCCCAGTCACCACGTCCAAAACACAGGCCTGGATGTGATGGCCAAGAAGAGGCACAATTTTCCCTATGTATTCAGTAACATTGTGCTTGGGGTAACAAAAGGGACCTGTGATTTTGCAGAGCAAAAACATTCTGGCTATGGTGGAATTGCAATCACACAGTCACACAGAATCACAGAACATTAGGGATTGGAATGGACCTCAAAAGATCATCTAGTTCAATCTCCCCACCACAGCAGAATCACCTAGACTAAGTCACACAGGAACATGTCCAGGCAGGTCTTAAACATCTCCAGAGAAGGAGACTCCACAACCCCCATGGGCAGCCCGTTCCAGTGCTGTGTCACCCTCACTGTCAAGAAGTTCCTTCTCATATTTATACGGAACCTCCTATGTTCCATCTCACACCCATTGCCCCTTGTCCTATCACTAGATGACATTGAGAAGAGCCTGGCTCCATCCTCCTGACACCCATTATAGACATTGCAGGAAGACGGCAAGGTGATTGAGCCCACACTGTGTACCTCAAATACCATGTTCAGTTCTGGGACCCTCACTACAAGAAGGACATAGAAGTGATGAAGCATGTCCAGAGAAATGCAATGAGGCTTATGAAGTGTCTGGAGCACAAGTCCTATGAGGAGTAGCTGAGGAATCTGTGGTTTAGCCTGGACAAAAAGAGGCTGAAGGGAGACCTTATCACTCTCTACAACTACCTAAAAGGAGACTAGAGCAAGGAGGGAAACAGCCTCTTCTCCATGGTAGCAAGTAATAGCACTAGAGACAATGTCTGCAAGTTGTGCCAGGGGAGGTTTAGGCTGGATGTCAGGAAGAATTTCTTCACCAGCAGGGTCACTGGGCATTAGAATAGGCTGCTCAGGGCAGTGGTGGAGTTCCCATTCATAGAGGTAAAGGACGTGCAGATGTGGTGCTTACCGACGTGGTTTAGTGGTGACCTGGTAGTGCTGGATCAAAGTATGGACTTGTTGATATTAAAGATCTTTTACAACCAAAGACATTATGTGATTGTGTGATTTTGTGTAGACATCGTGCAGGTTATTTATATCCTGGTAGTATTAAGAGTTTTGTTCTTAGCTGAGAGGAGACCCCCATCATAATCCTAACTCAGCATCTTTGCTCGCTTTGCAGTAACTGGACAGAGACACCATCCAGAGGGCAATCCACACCTAAAGGAAGATTAGTTTCCTCCTGGAACTGTCTCAAGAGGCAGCAAACCTTAAGGGCATTAAGTAAGTGTCATTAATCAATCAAGATGATTCTGAGCCACTCTCCTCAAAGTCAAACATGGAGCACGGGGTAGAAATAATGAATCTGAACAGTTTTCACTCTATGTCTTGGGTGGAATAAACGGTATCTAATGTGGGCATCCATGGTGCATGTGGAATTTAGGTGCCAATGAAGCTGTTCTTCCCAATTAAGTGTCCAAATGCAGTTGAAGAAGGGAAACCAAGACCTCTAGGGGTGTGCAAAAGAAAACCCTGTTTAACTCTGTGATGTCTACCTCCTCTCTTTTTGAGGATTCCAAGCCAATGCAGGTTTTTACTTAGGGCAACAGGGTTGAGATGCATGATGAGTGGTCTGAGCTCTGTTGCAGAATGAGTAGCGACTGAAACCAGATTCAAAAGGAAGGCAAAGTATTTTTAATTCCTTTGTGCCCAACACATTCATTATATAACTTCCAGCAAGTCTCTTTTATTCCCTTCTACTGTCACAGGAATTATACTTTTCATATCCAGAGCATTATTTTAGGACAGAAGCAGCACTGGTGAGATGTCCAACTATCAAGCTGAGAAGCTACACTAAGGTTATACAGGAAGATCCTTATTTTGAGGGCAGGTGGATTGTTTTATTTATTTATTTAATCAGTGTATGTGAATTTTATTTTCAGTTGAGGCACGAATATGCTGAATTTCATACACTGGATGAAAAAGGTGTGGAGAAAGGCAAACCAGCTGCGCTGCACAGAGCGAGTGCACGTGAGCAGAGGGGAGCAGTTAGGATCAGCAAAGTTATCCTCATTTTGTCATTTATTAACTCCTGAGCTCAGTGCTAAGCTGGTCTGCCCTGGTAAGGGAAGGGTTTCACCAGGAGTATTAATAAGAAACACAATTTATACATTCAACTCCTATTGATACTAGCTGGACTAGGTTAAACAAACGCAGGAAGGAAAGGAGGAGTGGGAATGGGACATGGCAGGGGAAGGTACAAGGACAAGGGAAGAGGAAGGAGGAGAAGGGAAAAGAATAGTATTCACATATTAACTTTTAGTAGTGGAATTTAAACCTGACCTGTACTCAAACACCACCCTTGGTATGAACATATCCACGTGTCCCTGATTTTTCACCTGGAACCAGCCACCTCCTGAGAGGTTTTATGCCCATTTCATAGGAGATGAAGATGGAGAAACAGAAGCAAAGGTCTGAGGATTAAGAACAGAATTCACATCTCCAGCATGATGCTTCCCCTTGGGAAGAGTTCAGCCCTGAAAAACATTCCTAAGCAAAATTCCACAAGCAGTTTAAAGTTCACATTGCCAAAAAAGCCTTCTGTATGGAATTCCTACCATGTATTTACAAAACCTCTGCCCCAACCAGATAATAGCAGATTACAAATTACCAATGAATGCAGCAGTATTTCATCATTAATTGTAACATGTTCCCAAGCTGTTAAGCCTCATGGTCTGCTGATCATGCCTGACCCACAAATGGCAGCACGCAGCACAATAAAACCTCACACGCTCTCCGTGTCCTTTCTAATTAGCGAGTGAGTCATGTCCTATATCTGCCGAGCGGAACTGTGCTTCCTTTCTCTGAAAGCATCTATAGATCGGCGTGCAGATGTCAGTTCAGACCGTGCTGCACACCACGATTTCGGAAGGATCAGCGTACTGGGAGGTAATTTTTATGCCAAAGCTCCAGGCACCTCCGGGAGTGTGCTTTTGGAGCTGGCTCCTCCAAAGTCTGCTCTGGGATCTGATTTTAATTTAAGGTACACTTGGGAGGATTGGATCAGCCTGAGCACAGACTATGCCTGTGCTTGTCCTTTTCCTCATGTGTACATTGTGCTTCAGCCGGAGGCAGATGCAGGGAGGCTGTTTCTGAGGACACAGCCCAACATCAGTGCATGGTGAACACAATCAGTTGTGATGTACAGATCACTGCTCCAGCTGAAGGGCTCTCTGCTAGCAGCAAGGCTTGCCCTGTGACTGAAAGGACTCGCTGCCAAAGAGTTCTGCTGTTCAGGAAAAACAATGGGCTGGTTTAAATGAGGTCATTAAGCCACTTGGCCAAATTCCTACCCCAGGCATTTACCCTATATGTCTCCTCCAACTCTGCAGCACAACTGTTAATTGAAAACTGGATTTTGCCTGAGAGAAATGTAAATCTCACCCCTCCCAGCTGTCTGAACCACCAGGGAACTTGACTCAGAAGTTGAGCCCAAAGCAACCCTTTTCCCATAACCTAAGGCGTTGCCTAAATGCCCATAGCATAGACTTATCTCCCTAGACAACACGATGCACAGGCAGCTAGGGATTACCCAGTAAGCACCTCCAGCAACAACCAAACTGTCTTCTTTAGCAAAGCCTTCCAGATGGGTTTAATGACACCTGCTCAGAAGGGCTGATGTATTTCTGACCAGATGACTGTCCTTTTGTCCTCTACAGCTGGCTGTCCTTTTGGACACAGCAGATAGGGAAAAGAGCTCCAGGTGATGGATTTGCCCCAGCCTCATCTGATTTGCTGACCAAAAGAAGTTAAATTTTCCAAGTTTCACAAGAAGAGGATAATTCCTCAGAGTAGCAGCAACTCAATACAAACACCACCACTCCACTGATCAACAAGCTTTTGTTGTTGGCCTTTCTCTTGACACCTAAGTTCTGTGAGAGCACATGAGCTACCTTTCTCTGAGTAGAGGTGTAGGACCCCATAGCAGCTTTGTATTTTGGCCAAATGGATGGCTTGCTCATTGTAATACTTTCATGAAAGTCCAAATTCAATGATTCTGTGGTCTGTTTTGTTCTGAAGATAACTTGGTTCTACCAGACCTGTGCCAGCTCTTGTTTCACGTGAAATGGCCTGAAATGCTTTGCCAAGACATACCTGTAGGATGACTAACCATTTTCTCATGCCCACATAATCACAACTTCCCTGACAATAGCACAGGGAAAACAGCTGGTTCCCAGAATGAGGAATAGACATAGCAAAGCTAGAGTTAATGACAAAACGTAGATCTAGGACTGCAGTAATTTACGCCTGACAGAGCTCAAAAGATGTGCCTGGAGGTAACAATCTCTCGATGCTTCTGCCAGGTAGAAAAACACCAACCAAAATCCTCTCCTCTGAAAGCCCACTCACTAACTAGGGGTACAAAGTTCAGCACATAGGAGCTCTGGAGGATGGATAATTCCCCACTAACAAGAACCAATGCTGGCATTTTGATATCAAAGACATTTTACAAAGAATGGGAGAATTTTATATAAACCTGGAAGACTCTTCCAGAAATGCATCAGTACTACAAGGTGTAATTCACTCCCCAAAACCACGAGATAGTAGCCTCAGCCATCTTCTGAAAATCGATAGCAGTTAATGAGACAAGTTCATTTATAAGTCCATTGTTCTCCACTAAGATATTTTGTCCAGCATGAAAGTGACACCAAGATCGCTCAGGCACCTGTCTCAGCTCTAAAGGACCTTCTACCCTCCGTCCTAGTTGAAGGGGGGGCACTGCGTAGGGAAAGCTTGTGTGGAGTCACTGCTGAAGCTGCAATTCAATCAGACTCCTAAGAAAAGGCTAAAGGTGGTTGAAATTAATTCCCCTTTGAAAAGACACTGATGTGTGTTTCTCATTTGTCTAATGAAATAATAACGCTGCCATATCACAGCGGGAGCTGTGAGGCATAATAAGCATTTTAAGGTGCTTCGTTATTCTGGCAGCCAGCACCTTCTGTGAGAGAGAAGTTAAGTATCACACATATCCCTTCAGAAATAGGAAGATGAGCTTCGTGCCTCAAAAACACAGACCTACAGGGCAATTTAGGTTGAAGGGACCTTGGGAGGTCTCTAGGTCCCTTGGACAAAGGTGGGACATGATCTAATTAGCCTCTTAATTAGATGATGCTGTGGCCATTTGAGTTCTGGTAGTCCACAAGAACGTTCTTCTATCTAGTGTGTAGGAATTGCATCTCCAAGAAGAAACTGGCTTTGTCTTCCATGAAAGTCCCTCCAAGTGTCAGAAAGCGGCTGTTACACTCTTCCAAGTTAACCAAGCTCAATTCCCTTTGCTTCTCTACACTAATTCTTCTCTTCACCCCAGATGTGTGCCTCTAGTTGACTGATGAATGCTTACCTTGGTACAGAAACACAAGCTTCCTAGACCCATCCAACACATCACATTTCAGTACTTTTATTCAAGCACGCACTTGAGAGGTACCTTGAGTGAGCTCATCAGCTTCCAAATGTATTGACTATATGTGTCTCTATTTTAGTCTTCTTAAGTCATGTAGTTTGGACACCTGGCTTTGCAGATTTGCAGACTGTACAAATATAAATATATTCCTTGTACATCTGCTTAAACATTGGTAAAATAATGTAGCCATGAAACTTCCAGCATATCCAGCCTATGGCTAATATTCATAATTCATAATAGTTTCTAAAGGCACCACACAGCCAGGGGTGATGCTTTGTGGGTGCTGCGAGAGGAAACCAAGTCATCTCAAACAGCCCAAAGAGTTTGCACCCTAGGCAACACAAATTGCAGGATGAGAAGGAGAGATACAGAAGAGGGAAACAGAATATTTTGTTCACATAAATTGTCAGCTGAAGAGACAGAAAGACAGTTCACGTCTTCAGACTCACTGATCAGTCTTCTGCAAATGTCTTCTTTTCCTTTTGCCCACCTTCATAAAATCATTAGGGGTTGGAAGGGACTTCAAAAGATCATCTAGTCCAATCCCCTCGCCACACTAGGGGGTTGGAATCATAGGATCATAGAATCATTAGGGATTGGAAGGGACCTCAAAAGATCATCTAGTCCAATCCCCCTGCCACAGCAGGATCACCCAGACCAAGCTGCATGGGAACACATCCGGACCTTCTAGGGTTTATTGGGACATCAAAGAAGTCTTCTGAAGACCTCAGATTTTGCAAAAGTTATGAAACGATAAGAGGCCATTTCTGGCTTAATCCATCGAAACCTCTATTGTCTGTCTCTCAATCATGTATGTCTTGTTTCTGTTGTGCATTTCTTCCTCGTTACATTCACCAGTCCCACCCATTGCAATCACTGGACGTGCTCTGAGTGCCTTGGTAGCCGGCCTGTCCCCTTGGATGAGGAGCCCAGCAGTAATTAGAAAAGTGGTTTTGAACAGCGGCAGCTCGCGCAAGCGAGTGGCAGTCCGGTGTATTTTAATAGCTCCCTCTCCTACACAAGGAGCCTACAAATGAAACACTTGTAGTTTAATGGGAAGGCAAACCATAGGCAGAGCGAGTAGGGACCAAAGAAACAAATCTACTTAATATATAAAATAGAGCTTTTGATATTGTGACGCCAAACGGATTATCCAGGAGAGTGTGCTGCAAAGAAACAAGAATCTCCCCATTCGGTATTTCTATATCCCCAGATAACAGCCTTCATGGAGATGGATTTGTCAGAGTTACACTGCTGAGCATCCTTTTATGGTTAGTCTCTCAATTTTATGCCTAACAATAAATGGCAGTGATGCTGTCTATTAGAAATTCACAACAGCTGGATTTGGCATGAAGTTCAAAATCTGATTCCAAAAATGGCAGCAATTTATGAAGCTTTGACAAAAATACATAAACACAGTAAGAAAATATTGATTCTTCTGACTTCTTCTTCGCAGATTTGACACCTACACTTATGGCCCAATATAAATGAATAATAACTACAGTAATCATGATTCATCTTCTCAGCTTTCAGACAGGCTTCACCTTTGAAACCCTGCACTGCTTTTTCTTACCTCTATTACTGTTCAGGTTCCCTCATGTTAATATTTCTTTTAATCTTTCTTTTAATATTACTGGTTGTAGTGCAGCATCCCCAGAGGTTGCAGCTGTGTACGGCTTCACTGTAAGGAAATAGGACAGATTTGTTCTGTTGCCACGATGTACAGTCTCTGTGCCAAAGAGTTTATGACCTAATTCCAGGTAAAACTTAACAGTCAAACATATACAACATGAGAACATTTCCTATTGCCTGTGCAAACTGCCTTAATCTCTCGTTTCTCTCTTATTCGCCTTCTCATACCATGGATAGATGGGATGTCCTCCTAGTGTGGCTGTACAAGGTCTGCGTCAGCTGAATTTAGACCTCAGCTTAAAGCACAGTTCTTTGTGAAGCTCCTTGTAGCCAACTCACCAAAGGAAGACTTAATGCCATCAGATGCAGCATGGCTAGGAATTTAAACTTGGGTTGAAGTTGAGCATCAACCCAGGAACAAGCAGTTCATGACAGCTGATATGAGTTTTGGCCTCACAACTTTTCTTGGAAAAGAATTTGCTTGCTCCACAAATAAGATGTGAGAAAATATTGACCAGAAGTGCTGATAAGAATCATTTTTCCTTGTTCTAACAGTTAGGTCTGAATAAATAAGTTGGAGTCCTGGGAACCTGCATTATTTTTTCAGTGAGGTTTTGTCCAGAGTGAGAACTTCAGCTGACTTAAAGAAAGAAGGAAGAGTTTCAATAGTTCTCCAGATCAAAGAGGAAGGCTCAGCAAAGTGAGTTAATGCACTGAAGCAAAATCCAGGAGATATAGAAAAAACACCTCACCGCCTTCTTTATGAATTATTTTGTTAAATCCTCTTAATTCTGGGACCTTTTTGATGTTTTCATGAGGGCATAGATCTGACAGCATGGAAGTTCAGATTCTTGGCCTGGGAACCAAAAAGAACTTTTTAAAAAGTGGGATTTGTCCTGACTTCTGTTGATTTGGAGCCTGCACAGAAACAATGCAGGCTGGATGTTCTTGATCAGCGCTGAAGCCAGGCAAGCGCCTAGACGTTCCCATGAGAATTAATTAAAAAGAGGCCAAGAAACTCTTTAATAAAAGGCAAGTTTTAAAAGTCTGTAATTTCTGGTGCAAAAGATGAGACTTTGTTCTAAACTCTAAATTCTAAATTGTGGTTGGAAAAAAGTCTTTAAAAGGCTGGAAAATTGACATCAAAGAAGACACAAACAGAATGGGGATTTAGCTTTTGAAAACACTATTGAAATCCAACAAACTAAACACAAATATCACCACCAGGCTCAGGACTTCTGCCTTGTTTTTGCAGTGTGATTCCGTTAATTGTCTTTCATACACCTGGGGAAAACATTGCCCAGAAGCAGCCTTTGCCAGAGTGGTGGTGTGTCCCTGCCTTCCCCATAAACGCTGAGAAAGGTCTGTAACAGGCATCACAGCTTGTTGAGTCACTCTTGACAATCAAAGGACAGAAGTACTTTCTTAAGACATGAAGCTGCCCCCTCAAATGATCGTGTTTTTAAGGGCAAACAAGACAAAAAACACCCAGGTTTCTCTTTGTGCCTGGAGGGCAGCCAACCACTGTGAAAAACCCCACTGACTGTTTTCCCCTGTGAATTACCTCTACCTACTGCAGAATGCCACCACCGAGCGGTAGGGGACAACTGCATCGCCTCTCGGCTCTGTTGCTGATGTTAAAGTTTTTGTAGTGCTCCCCTGATAATAGGGACGTGCTGGAGACAACAAGAGCCCAGCAGTCACCAGCTTTGTGGTGAAATTGTTGGGTGTCTTTGGACTTCAATGCTAAGTTGCTCTCAACAGCTTCAGAGTAGGTCTATCGATTTCATCCAGCGCCTGGGGATTGTTTGTAAGGTGCTTTGAGCTTCTCCGACTGAAGCTGCTTCTGGAGCGCATAACATTATGGGATTGCCTTTCAGGGCTGTGAAAATCTATGTTTTAAACTATGGTCTTAGAAAGGAAGAGAGATGAAGACAAGAACCTGACAGCTATGTTAATCATACACCTTGCAGCAACAGGGGTTTGTTCCAATACATCAGGTCTTTGTGGGTATTTCTGATGGATCAGTCTCCTCATTGCTATTCTGAAGGGGCTCTACAGGAGTTCAACTCATATTTCTTCCGTCAACACATTTTTCAGCAACTTCTTAGCATGTCTGACATACTAAGAATGCACGGGTGTGGAATCAAAAATGTATTGGGACTGAGACACACACTTCAGACACTTGTCATACCAACTGGAGGTGTTTCGCTCTCGTAGGAATCCCAGCATCCCTTTGACAAGTGTCAGTCACAGGAAAAGAGAAGCCCATACATCTCCAGCAAGATTTTTCATATTAAAGGTAGCACTTAAACACATCTTTAATTTCCTTTGAATTCCAGTAGCTCGTGTAACACTACTCTTGATCAGAAGAAATGGATGGTGTCACTAGAGTAATGAGGTTTGCAGTGCTGCAAGCATGAACACAGTAAAATCTGCTGTTCCCATTCAGTTCCATTTTCATACTTTATACAGAGCTGACCTCTAGACAGAACATGGACTTTCTTTCTGCCCCTAAATTTTCAAGACCACTGTGCTGTGAGGAGTCCTGTAATAAAATGATAGGATTAGGGGTCACTGTTTTAAGCTAGAAAAGGGTACATTTAGGCTGGATATAGAATCATAAAATCATAGAATCATTAGGAATTGGAAGGGACCTTCAAAGACCATCCAGTCCAATCCCCCTGACACAGCAGGGCCAACTAGACCAAGTCACACAGGAACACATCCAGGAAGGTCTTAAATATGTCCAGTGAAGGAGACTCCACAACTCCCATGAGCAGCCTGTTCCAGTGCTCCATCACCCTCACTGTGAAGAAGTTCCTTTTGATATTATGTGGAACCTCCTCTGTTCCAGCTTACAAGAAGTTTTTTAATATGAGGGTGGTAGATCAGCGGGGCATGTTGCCTAGAGAAGTGGTTGAGGCCCCATCCCTGGAGACACTCAAGATCAGGCTTGGTGGGACACTGAGCAATCTGTTCTAGCTAGAGTTGTCCCTGCTTGTTGTAGGGGAGTTGGACTAGATGACTTCTGGAGGTCTCTCCCGACCCATTGATTCTACAAGTTGTGTGAGAAAGCAGTTTAGTCCCTGCTGTACACCCATGCCCTTGCTGCTGAGCACTGTTCGTACAGCCTTTAGCTTTTGGTGACTTTTCATACAGTTCTTGACACCGAAAGAGAAAGCAGCTGAGCTTCAGGCACCTTCTGCTTTCCAGCAAGTCTCTACAGCTTTGCCCACCCCTCTTCACCCCCAGACACCTCTTTTTAAGCTAAGACTGCTCAGTTCCTCTGCACCTGAAACACATCTTCTCTGAGACCTCCGAAGAGCTCTGGCACATCTGTGATGTGGGATTTCTCTCTACAAAAGTCATGCCTTTTCCCCTAATAAATATATTCATGTGTCTGCTGATTATTTTAAGTCACTGATTTTCGTGGTGTGGAAGTCAAATACACTCATCAGGTACACTAGGAAACATCATACTTGCTCTGGTAGAGTAAATAACCATCTCAGTCCAAGTAATAGTTTCCTGGACTCCCCAGAGTCCTTTTTAATGCAGAACTGATTTTTAACAGAATTTCTCTGCTGGTGCAATTGATTCCAGTGATAGGTTACCCAATGCTGCAGGTAGTTCAGCTACTTCCTATCAGAGTTCCTTTAAAGTGAAAAACCCCTCTGGCTCACTTCCACCCAAGTGCCCTGCAGAAGGACTGTAAAGCAAAAATATGGGACTCACTGTAGGTTATTTTCTCTTGTGCTAAGTGCAAGGTCCTCTCTGATCCCAGGCAGCTGCTGATCAGTACAGAAGGGTGCAATCAGAAAGCACCTACATTCCCTTATGAGAAACAATTCTGGCATTTAGGTCCTAGTCGTCATCCTTAGCCACTTAAGGTTTCATCTTCACTGTCAAATAGTTCAGTACAGTGGGATTTCAGGACATGGAAGCTGTTGATGATGGACCACCTGCAACTCCACAGTGGTTGGCCTCACTGGACCCCTATGTGCCTTTAAGGAGATAGAGAGCAGTGGTAGAACTGTTTGTGTGTCCTCTAGAAGAAATCAAATCCATGCACACCAAACCCTATCTGAAAAGCAAACCAAATCCTGCATGAGGACTACTGCTGGGGGCACTACTGCTGGGGGATGCACTTCAAAACCTCACTGAGGGTCTAAAGCACATGTGGATCCAGCTCTGGACTACAGGCTTTTGGAAGGAGAGTCTGGATTTTACCAAAGAGAGGCTTTGATCTTTACTGAGGTCTCTGCCTGGTACCCATCACCATCTTGAAAACGCCTCTCTGTCCTTTGGGAGCAACATAGACATCTAGTTTTGCCTCTAGTCATGCAAACTGAAGTGACAGTTGCTCCATTCCCAGGGGCATCAGATCCTCATCTGGGAAGAAAGTTTAGGGCATTTCTAAGCTGCTTCTAGAAACATTCCCAAACCTCTCACCCTTATTCAACTTGCCATTGCACAACAGTTATTTTGTTGAGCTCACAGCCCTTTGGGTCCACAGGGCTCCTGTATTTACCCATGTCCCACCCATCTGAAAGCCAGTCCTGGTGTGTGGCCATGTCTTTGTTGGCTGGGAATGTCAACGGTCAACACCCAAACAAATAGCTTCAGAAAAGAAGCCCGAGAGAAAACAGGGCACAGCCCTTCCTCCCTGAGCAGCAGCACAGCCTGACCAACAGCTCTAAAGGGAGTCAAAAGCCCCTTCTCATCTTTGTTCTTCACCAATGCCTGTGTTTCTGCAGCCAGCTGTTGGCATCTTGGGTGGCCCTGTGCTTTCTGCTCTGTGGAGGAAGAGGTGAGTTCATCCCGTTGGGCAGGCTGAATCTTCTTGGATAGTAGATGTTAGGAGTTTCCTGTTCCTCTCTGCTGACCAGGCATATCAGCTTTCTGACTCTGGAAACCCAAACAGGAACCTAAATGTAGATGGGCTTTGCTGGATTTGTTTCATCCCTTCAGATGAGGAAGATGTGTCCACTTCTTGTTCAGTCTGTCTAGATCAACCAAGAGTACACGGAGTGATGCACTGATAGATCCCTCCAGAGCCCTGTCACAGGGCAAGATCAGCTGAGGAACTGAACTACCAAGTAATGTCAACTTCTCTAACCTGCTACACGCCCAGCAGCTTCCTCTTAGGTATTTCTGGTCTACACCAGTGCACTGCATCTGGCCAAAGCTCTGCAGAAGGGAGAGGGCAAAGAGCCTCCCTGCTGACTGCAGTGGGTTTAGTGTCAGGTCTACTACCACTCTTCAAAAACCACATTAAGCTCAGACAGCATGCACTTGGAGCTTACAGCTTGTTACTGCATGAGGAGAAACCATTTGGTTTCATAGACAAAGGTCCTCCACAAGGTGTTTTTTAGGTAAGACTTCTGTTTCATACAGCAGATATATCCTTCCTGTTCAAAGGAGTGAGTGCAGGGACAGAGATGACACACAGAGGTGCTTCCCTGATCCTCTCTCTGGGGCTGGCTACGTAGAGGTGATATCACTGCATGGATGGAAGGTCTTTCCCTTTAACATCTCTGCATCATTTTGATGTCAACCTCTTCTCAAACGCTAGACATGAACGTGATGTGAGCACACATGACAGGGATCAGTTGAGTGATAACACTAATTCTGCCCTCATCTCACTGGAAAAGCCTGACTTCTCTCAATTAATGTTTCAGGGCTGTGTTTCATATGCCATGTGCAGGAGCTAGGTGTTTACGTGCCATCCTGGTGTCTCTCCACCTAAAGAAAATACACTCAGTTTAAAAGAGGCTTGAACCACTGTGTGGGATCACAGAGCTGCAGCACACTGAGCCCTCTGTGCCTTTCAGAGAAACCTCCTCATCAGGAGTGAGTCCTGAGCAGCACCAGAGGACAAAGCAGCTCTGCTGCCTCCTTCAGACCTGACACCACACCTGGGTCCTCTTCAGAGTAAGACGTTTTCAGGTGACAAATAGGAGAGGCAGAAAGGGAGCATAATGGTGGGGGAGGTATTGGGGAACAGAAGACAGCAGCAGTGCTCATTAGAGACACAGGGAAGCGATGCTTTTCGTACCTGCCTCGCTCCCTTTTGCACCTTCCATTCCACAGACAAATGAGATGCCCACGGTGCATGCAGCGCGCTGGCGTGCTCCTCAATTATTAATGGGAGATGCTTTGTTTTATTTAATGCCATGGTTTTGATTAGTTTATTCTCCCGGGACATGCAGTCTTTTCCCCCTCATCTCTTTGTTTCCTCCTCCCTTCTCAAGACTACCTTTAATCCTTTTCTCTTCCTGCAGTCACGACGCCCCTACGTCGCTGCTTCTGCCACCCAGCGCTTTGCTCACGCGGGCTCAGGTGAGCCAGGCAGGAAGACATCTCTCCAAAAGGCCATAGGCTGTCAGAGCCCCTTCTTGGGAGAGAGTCTTGCTAGAAAATAATGAGAACTGGCAGGCCTGATGATCCAAAGCCGAGAAACATATGCCTGGTCTGCCTCTTTCATCTCTGTAATTGGGTTTTTCCACTCCTGTCAATTAGGGCTTTTTTCCCCTCTCCCTTCTGCCCCAGCGTGTCTCCTTTTGCGGAGCGCACTGGGAGCCTCTGAATGGCTGATCACAAGGGTGGCCTTGGGACAGCCAACACAGCGGGGATGTGTAGGAGCGGGTTTGTACGGGATCACGGGAGTCTGCTGGAAAATCCTGCAGTTAGAGGACAGGGAGGGCAATTTCTGCCAGAGACGGATGACAGCTTGCATATTGTGAAGAATTTCTTCCCTGAGAGGTGAAGAACCCTAACACGGGGCATTGGAACAGGCTGATCAGGGCAGTGGCAGAGTCACTAGAGGTATTTAAAGATCATGTAGATGTGGTTCTTAGGGATGTGGTTTCATGCTGACCTGGCAGTGCTGGGTTAGCGGCTGGACTCGATGATCTTAAAGGTCTTTTCCAGTCAAAGAGGTTCTGTGATTCTGTGACACCTCTAGGCACAAGGAGTTGGAGGTCTCTTATTTTCTCCAGAAGAGCATGAGTGCTATGTGATTACATATTTAAAGGCAAGGCAAGGTATTTTCCTCCTTCCACTTCCAGCCATGGAGTTTATTCCCAGAGGTGCTCCTGCTGCTGCACCAGTGGTCAAAGCAGGGCTTAAAATGGGCAACACCTCTTTTGGGAGAGCAGTGTCTTTAGAGGATGCACTCTTACCTCCTCTAGATTTGACCTTGCACATTGTCTCTAGCACTGGCTACAGCTCTGCACATCTAGGGCCTGTCTGCCAGAGCAGGGAGATGCCTGGATGCACGAGCCATCCGATGGCTTATAAAGAAAAGCTTATAAAGAAAACAAATTTCTCACAATTATTAATCTTTCTCAAGCCTTTTAAAACTCACTACCTTCTCTCCATGGACATGTGTCCTAGTAGGAAAATGTGAGGCTTGAAAGCTGGTAAGAAAGGTGTTTTAAGCTCTGCCAGATACCTGAAATAGTTTGTCCCATCGCTGAGCAGGACAAGAGCTCATTGCTTTCACCTCCCATCGCAAGCAGCGGCTTATTTCAGAGCTGGGGACCTCAGCTGTCAGGTTGGAAATGGTGACTCTGTGTTGGCTACTGCAGTCACCACTGCGGCCACCATCTCAGTCACCAGTCTACACGTGTTCTCACAACTCTAAACAAACTGAATTTTTTTTCCAAGGAGTGGATTTGAAGATATTTTTGTTCCATAAAAGAAAAATAAGTGAAAGCCATTAACTTCGAGAAGTACTTCACGTCACTTAACGCAATCTTTTTTCTCCCCCACTTTTTATTGGAAAGAATATTGGGGAAGAAAGTATCTTATTGAAAAATTATTATTTTTCTTGGCAACTGCAAAACAAGTTTCAAGAAGGGGCACTTAAGCATCAATGTGTGCCAGGAATCCTAGTGATAAATACGGCTGCAGAAAGCTCACAAGATCCTTCACAGACTCACACAGAATCACAGAACATCAGGGATTGGAAGGGACCTTGAAAGATCATCTAGTCCAATCCCCCAACACAGCAGGATCACCTAGACCAAGTTGCACAGGAACAAATCCAGGTGGGTTTTAAATGTCTCCAGAGAAGGAGACTCCACAACTCCCCTGGCCAGCTACTCTACTCAGACACCAGCAACCCAAAGAAAACCACAAAATTTTAACCTGAACCTCTACATCTGTCGTAAGACAGTGGCTTGAATAGTAAACTTGGCCTTAAAGCTCCAGCTGGTGACATGCTGCCAACCCCTTCTGCACAAAGGGATGATCCCCACAATGAGGGCATATTACTAGCTGGAATTGTATGTATTGGGGCTTCAGATGACTTACGTGGTTTGAAATTCATGTAATTGCTTCCTGGTGCCTCAGACTTGCTGCCCATCCCAAGCTTTCTCATCTATTTGCTCTTCTTCCATTGTCTAGGTGATCCTGCTGCTGCAGTGGCATTGGACTAGATGATCTTTCAAGGTCCCTTCCAATCCCTAATGATTCTATGATTGTCTCAATTATCACAGAAAATGGATAAGTGCCAGCAAAGACAGACACATCTTACAACATCTCTAAATGCCCTAGAGGCAGGGAAGTCCCTGCAGAGGCAGGAGCCTCAGGTTCAGTGCAAATTTCAGGGGAGGCCGAGGAGGGAGCAGCACCTGGCTCTTTCACACTCGAGAGAATGATCTAATTGCTGGCTGTGAGTCCTCTACATGACTCAGAAATCTGGCCGTGCCCAGTGCCTGCTCCTTTTTCCAAATCTGAGCTCAGGACTCAGTCACTAGAAATTCAAATCAGATGTGCAATCAGTAGAGTAGCTCTGCCAGCCAGCAGTAAAGTCACAAGAGAAAATCCGACCCCGTCCCTCATCCCATGAATCAGGTGCAAGCCTGAAACAGAGTGACCCAACCTACGTTTGGCTGGGCATAGCAGCCTCAGGATCTTCTGCCCGGCACAGCAAACTCTCCTTGCTGAGTAGATCCATCGACAAGAAGAGACACTACTGCATCTCCATAAACTGCAAACAGCATTCTGAGGGTTAGGCTGCTACTTTCCAAGGCCATGATGCCTTTCTGAGCAGCGTCCCCAGAAGCCTAGGTCACATCTCTGCCAATCTCAAGGAGCCATCTCAATCTCACTTGTCCAAGTGCTGACCCTGACCAAATTCTGATCCTTAGGAGCAAACTTCAGTGAGACAGGTGTCAAAAACACAGAACATGAAGCTTTGGTAGCAATCAAGGTCTCTGTTGTTTCCCTCAGCCTTTAACAGCTCTTGCTGAGTAAGTTCAATGTGCACTGTGGTAGCAGATGCTACCTCAGGTCTAAGACATCACAGCTAAGGAGAGCTGCTAGCTGGTGGAGAAGAACCAGGTGCCATGGAGACAAGATAACCAAGAAGCCCACAAGAGACAAGGATGGGGCACCTGGGTGCAGCAGAGGGGAAACTCTGCCTGCTTGCCAGCCGGACCTGGGGAAGAGCCAGTTGGAAAGCCAGCTAAAAGACATGGTTGTCTCGTGAGCAAGTCAGCCCTGCTTACTATAACTTGTGAGATCACGGGTAGGGAAAGAGAGGTTGTGCGTAAGGGAGAGGTTGAGAACTAACAAACTCGCTTGATTCACATTGAATCGTGTAGAGTCCACTGCATTTTTCCCTCAGTGCACTAGCCATAAAAACAGCAGAGGTTGATTTCCCAGTGCACCTCTGTTTTGTCTTCTTTCCAGTTTGCCTGAAATCCTCTGATCAGCTTCACTACATCCTGACAGCTCCAAACAGCTTGGTGGCAAGAGAAGGGGCCCACTGAGAAATGGCTGACAGCAAACCCTACCACTTGGTATGGACCTGTCAAGTCTCCTGGTACTGTCCATCTGCAGTTGATGCTAAACCAGTGTGTGTGGAATCACAGAACATTAGGGATTGGAAGGAACCTCGAAAGACCATCCAGTTCAATCCCCCTGCCCCACAGCAGATCCAAAGGGGCAAGAAGGGTGACTCAGAAAAGCCAAGCGCTGAGCACTGCCTGGGACAGGAACGCAAACCCACGGCAAAGCTCCCAGCAGCTGTGGTGGCCACTGTAATCCCTTGAGACACGGATTCTTCTCTGCATCCAGAATAAACAAGGGAAGGTCATGCTGTGCTAGTGGCACCGAGTTAAATGAAACACCGGCGCTTCATAACTGAGCAATGTGCAGCGGGGAAGGAATGGCTTTGAAGTTCAGCCACTCGGGGTGTCCCTCCAGGTTTGGTTTTTCCTTACACTCATTTTTTGCTTTTGAAATATGTCTATTTGAAATGGTTGTGTAAATAAACAAGGACCTGGGCAAGGATCTGCAACAGTCCAGAAAGAAAAGAAACTCCGACGCACCAGATGAAGAAATAAACCGTAAGAGGACACGGTCCAGCTCCTTCTCTCAGTGGCTGTGATTAACAATAACCAGTGGTGCCCACCTTCCTGTGGTGCACGTCGCCACACCCTCATGTACTTGCTATCTGCAGCTCCTAATTGAGTCTTTTCTCCCCCTCTACTCTGCCCTAGTGAGACCACATCTGCAGTATTGTGTCCAGTTCTGGGCCCCTCAGTTCAAGAGGGATGTGGAGCTGCTGGAGGGAGTCCAGTGTAGGGCAACGAGGATGATGAAGGAAGTGGACATCTCCCTTATGAGGAGAGGCTGAGGGAGCTGGGTCTCTTTAGCTTGGAGAAGAGAAATCTGAGGGGTGACCTTATTAATGTCTATAAATATGTGAAGGGTGGGTGTCAGCAGGGTGGAGCCAGGCTCTGCTCAATGTCATCTAGTGATAGGATGAAGAGCAATGGATATAAGCTAGAGCATAGGAGGTTCCACATCAATCTGAGAAGGAACTTCTTCAGAGTGAGGGTGACAGAGCACTGCCCAGGGGGGGTGTGGAGTCCTTTCTCTGGAGATGTTTAAGACCCGCCTGGATGTGTTCCTGTGTGACTTGATCTAGGTTATCCTGCTGTGTCAGGGGGGTTGGACTAGATGATCTTTCAATGTCTCTACCAATCCCTAATGATTCTATGATTCTATGATTCTATGATTGTTTTCTCATCCTTAGAAACCCAAGGGAGGAGCCATGAAGAAAGGCAATGTCTCCTTGCTACCTGCTTGAGATTCAGGGTCAAGGAGGCAAAGACCTTCCCGTCTTCCCGACAAGCTGTAGGGTGAAAATAAAATGCTTCTCTAGGGCTTGGAGTCTACATGTTAATAGACACTCTGCAAAAATCTGGGCTGAAAGAAGGAGGAAAAAAGACAGTAGGAGGAAAAGAGATTTTTGCTCTATTCAATAAGGTTATGTTTGTTTCCTAACTGGATTAAAATCAAAGCAAAACACTTTCTCTTCAAATGAGAACAACTGCATTGTGTTCCCAGGGGTTTTGACAATTTAAAAAACTCAAAAAAAAGAAAAGTAATAAATTACTTAAACCTGAGCAATGAGCACCTGAGATCCTCCAGCGCTGTGATAGACACAGGGCACTTCTGGAACTGGATGACCCTGTGGTCCCTTCTAACCCTGACTGACTCTATGAGTTGGTCTGGGTGATCCTGCTCTGTCAGGGTGATTGGACTAGATGCTCTTTCAAGGTCCCTTCCAATCCCTAATGATTCTATGATTCTGTGATTCTTCCTTTGTACCTTCTCTCTTCAGATTGGAGACCAGAGAAGACAAAAAAAAATCCCAGTAGGTGATGAAGAGTGAATCAGAGCTGCTCCAGCACCGGCGCTCGATGTGCTCTGTGAGATGTTAAGGTCATCTTGCTGCACAGAGAAGGAAACGATTGCTGGAAATATTACACTTCATGCTTCTGCAGCTGGATTAAGTGCTTTATTACTTACCACTGAGGACACTTCTGCTTGACACAAATATATTTGTTAGAGCATTTTATTAAATTACAGCAAACATCTGAATTCAGAGTGGAGCTATTGAGAAGCTAAATGCAAGAAGAATTGGCATTGCAGTGGTTCAGCCGCAGTAAAGCTGTAATCAGCTTTGACAGATCTTACTCATGTGCTCTAGGCTCAATGAGATGTTGTTCAGATACCACCAGCACGAATATAACAGTATCAGCAGCTCCCCAGAAAGGCAGCACTATGGAGAAAGGCTCTACTGAGATGTTCTCCCTGTTTTTCACCGCCGGCACCACAAAAATGAGGGCTGTGGGTAAATAACCAGTAAATACTTTGATATTTGCAGGATTTGGCACATTTGTTAGTAGTCCTGACTCCTGGCCTTACACGACTGCGTGACCAGCTTATCTAACACTTGACAACATCAGTTGCTGGCCCCCAGAGCTACAGATAGACTGTGGGTGTAGAATAAAATGATCCTACTGAGTGCTTTGTAAGCTATTTTTTTAAGGTTTGTTTCATGAGTTTTGTAAATCTCACCCGAGGTAGGGGTTTTTTTCATGTTTGAGCACAATAGCATTAGGCTCTTGATTTTGATCTTTGAGCTGGTTGCTGATGTCTGCTCTACCCCAAGACAGCCTGTGACAGCCTGACAGCACCACATCCCAGCTGAGGGCAGCTGAAGGATAGGGAAGGGGGTGGTTAGTAGATCAAGAGAGGCTCTCCTCCCCCTCTGCTCTGCCCTATAGAGACCACATCTGGAGTATTGTGTCCAGTTCTGGGCCCCTCAGTTCAAGAAGGGGACAGAGCTGCTGGAGAGAGTCCAGCGCAGAGCCACGGAGATGATGAAGGGAGAGGAATGTCTCCGTTAAGAGGAGAGACTGAGGGAGCTGGGTGTCTTCAGCTTGAGGAAAAGGAGACTGAGGGGTGACCTCATTAATGTCTATAAATATGTGAAGGGTGAGTGTCAGGAGGATGGAGCCAGGCTCTGCTCAGTGTCATCTAGTGATAGGATGTGGGGCAATGAGTGTGAACTGTAACATAGGAGGTTCCATATATATTTATATGTGAGGTGACTGTGTCACTGTGAGGGTGACAGAGAAATGGAAGAGGCTGCCCAGGTGGGTTGTGGAGTCTCCTTCTCTGGAGACATTTAAAACCCACCTGGATGTGTTCCTGTGTGACTTGGTCTAGGTGATCCTGCTCTGGCAGGAGGATTGGACTAGATGATCTTTGGAAGTTCCTTCCAATCCCTAATGTTCTGTGATTCAGTAATTCAGTGACTGATTCTTTTCATCTCTCTTGGACAAAAGATGGAGGAAGAGATGTATAAAGAATCAATGGTGTCTCTCTACCAGCTTTGGAAGATCCATAGTGGGATCCTTTTCTCAGATTTAGGTAATTTTTAATCCCAGGGTAGAAGGAAATTATATTCAGAAACCATAGGATCAGTCTTTTGTCACAATGTGGGGTGTGATATGACCCCATTTATTGTCAGCTCTCACTTGAGAGCTAGAGTGCAGGGAGCATTTTTCACGTCTGCAGTCTGTAGGAGGCATTTTCCAAGGTTTTTAACCTTGGCTTCTTGCTCGTGACAGGACAATGAATTTCCCAGAGGAACATTCTCAGGCTCATCCCTTATTCCTTTCACTCTGTTTTAGAGTCCTGGGAGTCATTAGAGCACAGGTACATCTCGAGTCATTTCTGAAACACCATAGGAATAGCACAGCTGAGATTACTTCCTCCCTGCAGCATGCAAATCACCCCTAAAAGGATTTTCCTGGAAAACAATTCCTTACTCTTTTTTTTCCCAGGGGTATGCGCTTTTTATTTTCCAGAGATCAAAATACTTACGTGATGATGCATAAAGGACTATTTAAACCTACAGTACTCTGAGGTGGCAGCAGCTTTATCTCCTCTTCCCTTCATTTTACTCTCAGGCTTTTGATCCATTCATAAAACTTCCACTGAGACAGAACCTCAGAATAAAATATTTAAATGGTTATTTAATGCCTCCTGTGCTAAACCAAGTCAATTCCTCTACAAAATTCACTTTTGTTGATTACTGTTGATTTAACTTCAGTTACCAGTTGATTTAACTTCTTGCTGTGGACAAGCTTTTCCTTTACAGGCTCCTTAGACTTTCATTTTCCCTACTCACAGCTTGCATGTAGTCACACAGAATCATCATGGCTGGGAAGGACCTCTAGGGTCATAAGAGCATCTCTTGCAGTGAGCTCCCTCCCACTCAGGTTCAGCAGTGCAGGGTGATCCTTGGCTGGCTGCTACGCTTCTGTTGAGATCCCTTGACCCTGAGCCTGTCCTTCAAGTCTCCAACCAGAAATAAGCAGCAGGTGCCAGAAGTGTGAAACTGGGTTCTACACATCGGCTCCTAAAGGTATCCTGGAAGTTTTCCAGGGATCAGACCCAGCTGAGGACCTTAATGTGATCACACATCTCTCAAGAGAGACACCAGGGGTCTCTCTCAAGGACGGTGCTAGATGGTGACATCAGATTCATGGTCACGTTCCAGTGATTTTGAAAGGAATTAAGGGCCAGACCCAGGTCGCTAACAAAGTGCAGTTTGGCCATTCATGTCAGGACTGAGCTTTACACACACATAAGCAAGAGCTTTGTTTCAAATTGTCTGATGACTTCTGAATTCAGATCGACTGCCAGCTCCTCCGCCAGGGTCTCCCGCTCGGTGCCAAGAGCACCGGCTGTGTGAGCGTGGAAGGAGCTGCTCCATTGACGAACTCCACGGGGAGTCCTTCCTCCAGACTTTTGTTTTGCTGCTCCACAGAAACAAAACTGCTACAGCTCCGGCGGGATGTCTAGTTCCTGGAAGCCTCCCTCAGAGTAAAGCTGACTGAGAGAGCCAGGCACCACTTTCACCTGGCTCTTGCTCTCCTGAGCCAAAGCCAGTGGAAGTGATGGCACCGTGCGGACGAGCTCAAGAGTCTAACACAACAAAGGACCTGTGTGTTCAGCTCTTTTTCTCCCTTGCAGGAGCAACGTCTCATTCCTTTTTTGTTCCCTCTCTGGAGAGAGCTTTATTTAAAATTCTGTTTGTGCATCCTTACAGTTGGGGGTTTTTTTGTTCCTTTTTTTCTTCAGTGCCTTTGGGCCTCGAGAAATCTGGAAGCTCAAGAATCCAGACTTCAAGGAGGTGTTCAGTGTGCTGCGGCATTTTGTAAACCCCCGATGCAGGCTGGTGCCTTTGATTATCGATAGGGGCCATTCAGACTCTGTCTCTGCCAAACACTTTTTATTTCCATGGTGTTGGGTGAAAAATTCCCCATCCAGCAGCTGCCTCGTGAAGCAGGAAATGCTAGTGCTCGTGTCTGCTGCAAAACAGAAATGCATGAAAAACAGGGGCACTGTGCAGGGACTCTCAGTGTTGTCCCCCTCCCCTTTCCAAGGGGCATGCACCTATATCACTTGTACATAATCACTGTGGGTTGGCTTCAGCTGAGAATAAAGAGCTTAAATTTATGGCTCATCTGACTGTTGTTGTCCCCTGCAGCTCATTTGACTGTTCATCACGCTCCACACTGCCAGCCCCCCCCGCAGCTGAGGACACCGGCTATCAGAGGAAAAACCCTCAGACGTGTTATACATCTAATATTCTACCTGAGGTGTCTGTGTTAGTATAATACTGACGTAAGATATTGTACAAAAATGAAACCCCTAGGACTCCTTGCAAAGAGATTTTGACTGTTGCATCGTGCTCGGGTTGTAGCTCCAGTAATGACACAATATTCCTACATTAATCATAGAATCAGTAGGGATTAGAAGGGACTTCGGAAGATCATCCAGGAGGATGGAGCCAGGCTCTGCTCAGTGGCATCTAGTGATAGGATGTGGGGCAATGGGTGTGAGCTGGGACAGAGGAGGTTCCATATAAATATAAGAAGGAAGTTCTTCGCAGTGAGGGTGACAGAGCCCTGGAACAGGCTGCCCTGGGGAGTTGTGGAGTCTCCTTCTCTGGAGATGTTTAAAACCCACCTGGATGTGTTCCTGTGCGACTTAAACTAGGTGATCCTGCTCTGGCAGGGGGATTGGACGAGTTGATCTTTCGAGGTCCCTTCCAATCCCTTCTGTGCCCTTTGAGGCACAACCCTCCCACCTTCTTAGTAAGAACCCTACGTATCATGAGCTAAAATCTGTGAACAGAAACAAACCCACTGTCTCAGAAAGCTACAGCTTGCTGCAGCCTGGCACTATCCAAAGGATCCTCTGCTTGTGGTCTGGGGTATTAAACAGTGCAAAGCTCATTTGGGAAGGTGCTGGCTGGAGGCAGATGCTGTCCAATACTTTCTATAAGTGAACACCTCAAATCTGGAAGTCTCTGCTAGTGTCCAGCTTGAGGACTAAATCATGGAGTGACACAGGAATAGCTCATACATTGGCAGAGCAGGATCCCAAAGTTGTCCTAACCAAGGACCACAGCCTGGGTCTATCAGGGACTGCATCGCTCTGGGAAATGGTGCATCAGACCTACGGGCCCAAACACTTCATCTTCATGGATGTGTGACCCTCAGATGCTGCTTTGTGAGGTCAGGTGGGCTTCTCTGAGACTGATGAGGAACAAAAAGATACAGGAAAACCAGGATCTCTAGGTTTTTAAGATGTTTTCTTTCAAAAGCCCTTGAAATGGCAGGTGGAAGGCCAGGATCCAGCCCATGTACCTAGGTGGTCTCGAACAGGTTTTCTCCTGAGCAGTGCAGGACTGCTGGTGTCAAGCAAGTCCTTGCTGGGATTCCTTCCATTTCACTGAGTAAGTCCACTTTGGCCAAGACATATCTTCTGTCACCCCTTGTCTGGTTGTTCTTGCCTTGCCTCTGTGAGGGTATCACCCCAGCACTGAGAAAGGGAGGGCAGCACAACTGGAGCTGGAGATTCAGCTGGGAAGGAGCAGGTTAGTGGATCAAATGAAGCAAGAACAAGAACATCGGTGCTGACTAGCTGCTGTGCTGGAGGGTGCAACTTGGACCTGCCACAGCTTCCAGCTGAGGGTCACAGTGCACCTCTCTGAGCCTGCAGCAAAGAAAAGCAGGGCAGTAAAGGTCTCTCCTTAGAGGAGAAGACTGTCTGGCAAGAGAACCCACAGCACTACTGGTTTCATTAATGATATCCTCACTTCTTTGGAACTCAGCACAAAGGGGAACCCTTCTTGTGGTTACAAGAAGAACATGTGCTTCCTCCTATGGAAGAGTGGAGCCAGGAGCCCCTCACATTTGTCTCAGGCTTTTTCCCAGTTATCAAACCCAGGCTGTGTGAGAAGTCCCCCTGTACACCCAGGCAAAAGCATTTTGCACCTGGGACTTGTTTTAAAAGATAAAAGATCAGTAGGTTTGGAATAAGGGAGTCCTTGAGGCCCACAAACCAAAGCTAACTGCAGGAGCAGCTCTTTAATTCAGAACTTCATATGTAAAGAAGTAAATTTGTGCTGTGGTTGAGACCACAGAGACACCAAAAATACCAGTAGCCGGCACAGAGTTCCAGCTGCAGGCAGTTCACAGCTACAAGGAGCAGAGATGGCCGCTTCTTAATTTGCTGGTGTTGAAGTGATTTCACTTCAGCTGGTGAGGATGAGACACAAATGTCAAGGGGCTGCAGAATTTAAAGCTGCATGAGAGAACTTTCTGGGAACAAACCCTCAGCAGGTCTCTTCAGTCACATCTTGCATGCTGTACAAGCACAGGCGGTGCAGGAGGAGAGCGGCTCCTGAGGCTCACTAGCCCACCAGAGGAAAACACTTTGTTTAAGGTCTGTTTTGGGGAACTCACCCCAACTCCCCCTGACCTGGAGCCCAGCATGGAACATACTGCAGGTAAAATGACAGCTGGAGCACTTTGGTATCTGGAGGTGATGGGGTGGCAGAGGACAACTCCAGGAACCAGTATAGGTTGGGCACTGACTTATTAAAGAGCAGTGTAGGAGAAAGGGACCTGGAGGTCCTAGTGGACGGCAGGATGACCACAAGCCAGCAACGTGCCCTTGTGGCCAAGAAGTTCAATGGCATCCTGGGGTGGATCAGAAGTGGGGTGGTTAGCAGACTGAGAGAGGTTCTCCTCTCCCTCTGCTCTGACCTAGGCAGACCACATCTAGAATATTGTTCCAGTTCTGGGCCACTCAACTCAAGGAGGACACAGAACTGCTGGAGAGAGTCTAGCACAGAGCCACAAAGATGATAAAGGGAGTCAAACATCTCCCTTACAAGGAAAGGCTGAGGGAGCTGGGTCTTTTGAGCTTGGAAAAAAGGAGACTGAGGGGTGACCTCGTTAATGTTTATAAATATCTGAGGGGTGGGTGTGAGGAGGATGGAGCCAGGTTCTGCTCAGTGGCATCTAATGATAGGACAAGGGGCAGTGGGTGTGAGCTGGAACATAAGAGGTTCCACATCAATATTAGAAGGAATTTCTTCCCAGTGAGGGTGATGGAGCACTGGAACAGGCTGCCCAGGTGGTTGTGGAGTCTCCTTCTCTGGAGATGTTTAAAACCCACCTGGATGTGTTCTTGTGTGTCTTGGTTTAGGTGATCCTGCTGTGGCAGAGGGATTGGACTAGATGATCTTTGAGGTTCTTTCCAACCCCTAATGTTCTGTGATTCTGTGACATGGTGTGGTTCCTGATGTCCTGCCAGCCTGGCATTAACCCAGAAGGGTGTCTAGGTCTTCTTCAGTGCAGCAGTCAGAAGTCCTTGTGATGAGCCTTGGAGGAAGCAGCCTGCCCAAGGAGAGGGCAGCAGAGCTGGAGCTCAGCAGGAATGAGGAGCTTTGTGCCACACTTTCCCTGCTGAAGGGGAACTCAGTTTCCCACCTGCATCTCCCAGTCTGCCACTGTCAGCCCTCAGAAAGGCCTGGATAAACGATTTGTAAGTGAAGGTCATGATCCAGGGTAGAAAAGCCACCACAAATACCTGCTTGGTGATAAGTTCAGCCTGGTCCCCAGGGGCTCAAGGGCTGGTTTTCATGGTCTCTGCAGGAACAGCAAGCTCTGCCTTTAGCACTCTACATCCAGCCTGAAGTAAGAAAGAGACTTCATGCAGTACAGGCAGCAGCTCCTCCATGGCCAGGATCAGAGTCTCAAACCACAGAGCAGGAACATCCAGTGACTCTGCTTTATAATTTATTTTTTCCTTGCACTTTTCTGCCAGACAAGCTCTCTAGCCTTTGGACCACAGACACAGCCTCCAGCTTTCAGACCACACCAGGACAGAGCTCTGGCCACATCTGTTTCCCCACATTTCAAACAGTCCTCTTGTTTCCACATACTCATAATTTACTAGCCATGGGGGCCAAAAGAGCAGTGTTTTGGCTCAGAGGGTGTGTGGGGCAGTAAATGGTGCATATTTTGTGTGGAGACCCGGCTGGGAGGCTGCGAACTGCTCAGAAGGGGAAGGAGGCTCACGGCAGGGTTGCAGAGGGCCAGCAGCCCTCTGGATAGCGCAATCTCCTCCCCCCCTCTCCCGCCCCGTAGGCAGATGGTGAAGGCTGGAGGAGGAAGGGAGTGTGTTCGCACATAGGGAGGTGATTTGGATGCAGGCAGGGAAGTGTGGCAGGGTCTGGACGATCTGTCCGGGCTGCTGCTCGTTGTTATAGCAACAGGAGGAGCTGCTGTCAGCAGAGAGGATGGAGCCGAGGATGGGGAAGGGACATTTTTAGAAAGCAAAGGAGGGAGTTTGAATGGATGAAGAGAAGGAGAAGCAGAAGGTCTGGAGCTGGAAGCTGCAGAGGGTGGATGGGATATGTGAGAATGTAGGATTCTCCCACTTGCATCCAGCCATCGAGCCCCTTCCCAGGACAGAGCAAGGGTCTAGCTGGGTTATCTCTCCTGCTGGGAAAGGGAAGGGCTGTCAGACCACGAAAGACACAGCGGTGCTTTCCAGAATGGCAGCAGGTCAACCGCATGGCTGGTGGGGCTGTCAGTGGGAACGGGGCAGAGGCAGGGAAGCAGAGAACCGTTGCGCTCACACCGGCGGTACCTAAACCCTCTGCAAAGACTCCTGAGAGCAACAGAGCTGTTGTTGCCACTTACGGTGAAGGACCAGCCGCTGGAGAAGTCTCTCCCAGCAGAACCCTGTCACTTTCGGACTTATCACACCTCCAAAACATCGTGACAACTCCTTGGACCTCCGCAGTGATCTGCCAGGGCAGCTCGGCCCTGGGGACCCCATAACAGCCGTCACAGAGCTCTCCACGGCAAACCAGGCTGAGCATTTTCACAGAAAGCGAGATACCAAAACCCCCTGGTGAATCCAGCTGCAGAATTGCCGAGCTCCTGGAACCCACTCGAGACTTTTCAGCACCGTGTCTCAGCGCAATGGACCCGGTAACGGCGTCTGAGTAACAAACACCCCTCGACGAGTCTGCGCTTCCGAAGAAAGCACCAGCTCAGCGCACAGTGCGCAGAGGCCCCTGGGCTCAGCTCTCGGCACAGCTCATCTCTCGGGGTTTGGCGACCACAGCTCTGCAGAGGCGAGGCTGGACTAGCAGGAGACCCCGCTGTGCCCGCATTGCCCAGCAGATGGCAGCAGCGTGTGAGAGTCCGGCGGCGCTCGGCGAGTCCCTTCAGCCTCCGCGCACCCCTGGCCTCGCACAAGCTGTCCGGAGACTGCTGGAGTCCCCATCCCTGGAGGGACCCAAAACATGTCCAAATACGGTGTTGGGGGACAACAGGTGACCCGGTAGTGCTGGGGTAATAGTTGGACTGCATGATCTTAAAGGTCTTTCCCAACCTAAACGCCTTGATGACCCTGGAGGGCCCTTCCAGCTGTGATGATTCCGTGGTTCTCTGACTCTTATCTGGAAGAAATGCTCCATTAGCACAGTCTCATTGAAAAATAACTGATCAGTAGCTTAAAGTTAATAATATAAATAGCTCATGTGTTCAGGACTTTGGTGACTGACACCTAAAATTGCTGTCATCAGCATCAGTCCCTGCTGTGTTAGACACCCTGGGACCAGTAAGGGGGTTCAAGTAACTGGATCCTCCTGAGACCGGCAGGCTGCACGTAACAAGAAGTTGGGCTTGAGGTTTTTTTCCTTTCAAATTTTCTGGAAATTGACATCTTCTCTTATCTGAAGGGGGCTATCAATAAGATGTTAACTCCTTTTTTACCAGGAGTTATAGGGAAAAGATGAGGGGTAATGGGTGTAAGTTACTCCTGGGGAGATTCTGATTGGAGCCCAGAAGAAAAGTCTTCACCATGAGAACAATCAAACACTGGAATGATCTCCCAAGGGAAGCAGTCAATTGCCCTGCACTGGATAATTTTAAGACCCACCTTGACAGGCTGCTGGGACATCTAACTTAAATTACATTCTTAGGTTGACTAGAGGGGACCTCCTCGAGGTATTCTACAAGCCTATGAATTTGACTATGTATTTTAGGCTTCTTGTTCATCATGCAACATGCTTCTCTCCTTTTTCTCACCCCTGCTGGGCTTGTGCCTCATGGCTCTTCTTTTTAAGTAGGGCTCTGAGATAAGAAGTCTGATATAACTGCACCAGTGGCCTGTTCACACTCTTCTTGCCAGATGCCTGAATCTTTATTCCCAAATGCTCTTTTTCTTCACAGAGTATTTCTCTGGGTTTGGGCTGTGTTTCTCTTCACCCTGCCCAGCAGGGCAGCTGTCAGCCTCAAACACCCATTTTAGGGTCCACCCCCAGGCTCCTCACTAATTAAATACCTTTCTTTCCAAAGCAGCCCTGGGAAATAATCCAAGGGCAGGGAGGCCTGAATAGGCAGCAAGAGCTTGAGGTGAAACAATAAGAAAAGAATCAAAAGCACGCTGAGGGTTCAAGGGGGGGAAAAGAAAGGAGACATAAGGTACAGGATGTGACACAGGACTCGCCGTGCTGTGCGTTATCCTTTGACTCGGTGCTTAACCTTGGGTACAAGGTGGAAATCTCCATCAGCCAAGGACTGTTCATTCATCCTTTTCAGCACCAACATTTTCCTCTGCAGACAGCAATCCTTGTTCTTCAGGGCCGAGCAGGTCTGCCTGCAGAAGGACCTTTTAAAGCTGCAGGCAGTCTGTAGTTCACCTCTGGTCTGGATGCCAGCACCATCTCCTACACGGCAGATGCCAGAGCTCTTGGTGCAAAACAGCAGCAAACGACAAAGGAAAGCAAGGTCTGTTCTGGAGAGACCTGACTCCCTGCTATTTGGTGAGTTCACCTGATTTGTATGGAAAATGAGAGGAACATTTCCCTAACAAACCAGCGTTCATAGAAACATAGACTGTTAGGTGTTGCAAGAGACCTCTAGAGATCATCTAGTCCAACCCTCCTCCCAGAGCAGGATCCCCTAGGTCAGGCCACACAGGGCTGCATCCAGGTGGACTTTGAAAGTCTTCAGAGCAGGAGACTCCATAACCTCTCTGGGCAGCCTGTTCCAGTGCTCTGTCACCCTCACAGTAAGGAAAGTTCTCCTTATGTTGAGGTGGACCTTCCCATGTTCTAGCTTATCCCCATTACTTCTTGTCCTGTTATTGATCACCACTGAAAAGAGACTGGCCCCTTCCTCTTGACACCCACCCCTCAGCTATTTCTAGACATGAATATGATCTTCTCTTCTGTTCTCCAGACCAAACAGCCCCAGTTCTCTCAGCCTTTCTGCAGGGAGGTATAGGGCCCACCGTGCTTAGCTCATTTCCAAAAGCCACTACCCTAAAACTGTAGGGAGGAGAAGTCACCTGAAGTATTAGGTCTGAAACGCTGAGATGGTACCTCAGGGAAAACCACTCATTGTGGTCTGTGACAGCAGTGATGAAGGGAATTCCAGGCCTGACAGCATCATTTTAAAGAGTCTTTCTCCCCCTCTCCTTTCTTGTTAGGACTGGTGAAAGTACATTCTTGATCAGCTTTTCATCAAAGACTCTTTCAGGCTTCATTGACCACTGAACAGTTGAAAGGCAGACAACCTCCCTTCCTCAGGGAGGTCACTTCAGCTGGTCTGGGTTGCTGTGCCCTGTCTCCAGAGTGGCTGGTGGGGTCCAGCAGCACTCCACGGGCAGCCCCTTTGCCTGCCTACACTGAGTAAGTCAAGTGAACTCTGCTGAGGAGCTTGCTGGGTGCTCTTTAATTTTCAAGCACAATGAGGCAGATTTAGTATCTCAATTGCTTTATGAAAGATTTGTTTCCGAACAGCTGAAGAGGGGGGAAAAGAAGGATGTTTCTCCTTCCCACCTAATCAGGCTGAGGTTTCTGGTGCCAGCTTCAATCTGTGTTAAATCGCTCCTGCCATCCACCAGAAAGTTTGGCCTTGGGTGCATAATAGAAGTTAATTCTCAAAATGATTACTCAGATAATGAAGTGCTACAGCTGTAGTGAGTGATTCTGGCTCTTGGAGTCCCCTCTCAGGTGCTTTACATCCTCCTCCACTCACCACAACTCTGGAGATGCCAACCCCACCACCTCCACGGAGGACAGTCTTCCCTTAGTCATGATGGCTCCTGAATTGAATTTTTTTAAAAAATAAATTCACCAATTACCTTCCCATAATTGTACTTAGGGCAATTTTCATCCTGTTGTAGGCTGGGTTTGTGACTTGTGTGTTTGCATAATGTTTTGCATGTGTAAAAAGGGGCTCAGTCACCCAGTCCTTCAGTGTCACTGCGTGACGCTTCAGCTTCGGTGCCAACTTTACAAGCTGGTATTTTCTTGTAGTGTGTTTTGGGGCTTGAGATGGAGTTTGCTGAAGGGAAAAAGGTGTCTTGTGGGAGCAGAAGTTGCCTGGTGCAGACACAGCGTGATGATGTGTAGCTTGGGGAGAGACAGACATGTCAGGCCAACAGCATTCCTGGCGTGTGGCCAGCAGGAGTAGGGAAATGATTGTCTCCCTGTCCTCAGCACTGGTGAGGCCACAGCTCATATAATACTGTGTTCAGTTCTGGGCACCTGTAAGAAGGATGTCAGGGTGCTAGAGTGGGTCCAAAGAAGGGCAACAAGATTCATGTAGAGTCTGGAGAACCAGCCTTGTGAGAAGTGGCTGAGGGAGCTGGGGCTGTTTAGTGTGAAGAAAAGCAGGCTGAAGGGAGACCTTATTGCTGTCTACAACTCCCTGGAAGGACCTTGTAGAGAGGTGGGTGTTGGTCTCATCTCCCAAGTTATAAAACAGGAGAAAATGGCCTCAAGCTGCACCAGGGGAAGTTTAGGTTAGACATTGGGGAAAACTTTATTGAAAAAGTCACCAGGCGTTGGAACAGGCTGCACAGGGAGGGGGTTGAATCACCATCCCTGGATGTGTCTAAAAGGTGGGGAGAGCTTAAGGACATGGTTTAGGGGTAGGGTTGGTCCTGTTAGATTAATGATTGGACTCAATGATCTTGAAGGTCTTTCCCAACCAAATTGATTCTATGACTAATATTGACCACAATCCTTTTACTGACAGATGAAAGACTTCAAGTAGGACAGAAACATGTTGCAGTGGCAGGGTGGGGGAGAAGATATCTGGTATTTTCACTCCTCCAGATGTCATTAAGTGTTTGTGCTCTTGCAATGTCTTAAGAGCCTGACTTGCCTGCCCATTCTTCACCCTGAAGATGTCAGTTCTGATCTGATGGAAGCTGCACTGCTGAAGCTGTTCTGTCCCCAGCTGTCTCACTCAGTTATCTTAAGTGCAACTGGTCACCACAAGTGCCATCAGCAACGACAGGTTACAAATGCCTTCCATGGGCACTAACAGCAGCTAAGGGATCTCAAGGTACTTCTTCCCACGGAACTACGGCACGACACAGCCCACGTGCACGTGGCCACAAAGCGCCCAGCAGACCAGTGCCTGCAAAGCCACCTGACAGAACGTATTAGCTCAACACAACCCAAAGCAGCACACACGTGGAAGATCATCTTTTCCACTGGACACGCTACAAAAACAGATCCTGCATCATCACAGGATGTTAGGGGTTGGAAGGGACCCAAAGAGATCATCGAGTCCAACCCCCCTGTTTTCTTTCTGGAGCTGGAGTGTAGCATCCAAGGATAACGCAAAACACATTTGGATGAGCTCAGGGCAGGAGGGTACAGGGCAGTATCTCCAACAGGCCACAGAAACCCACCTCTAACACACACTCTGTTCCTTCTGACCTCCCCTACATTCCACAGCTCCTGGAACTGGTCCAGCATCGTTGCATCAGCAGTTCTGCCAGGACCCATTCCGCATGCTGAACAGTTTCTGAAGGAGAAAGCATTTCCTGACATCTGTTCTGAATCCACCAATCTTCTCCTCCTCCCCCACTGCATTTCACCCCATGCTTCACTCCAGCTCCCCCTCCATCACCACCTGTCCCCAGCTGACCAGGGCTCACCAGTAAGAGCTGAGGAGCTTTGTGGAGAATTGATGGCCCACACCTGCTCCAGCCCTACTTCACAACCCATCACACACACACTTTCTTTCACAAGCCCTAGTTTCTCCTACTAGAACATGGGCTGAATTAAAAGGACCTTAAGGGGCACCTGGGACAGGCTGCCTGCTCTTTCCTCCCTCCCTTTCAGGATGCAGCCACTGCAGCACTAATGATGACACAGTTGTATTTCTCCTGGTGCACTGAGGACACTTAGGTGACACAGGAGGTGGCTGTCAGAGCTGTAGTGCTGCACTATCTGAAACACAGGAAGCTTTACAGACCCATGGGAAAAGCAGAGAATGCTTACTTGTCCTTAATGAGAGCAGAGTCAAGCCTTAGACTTAAGCTGACTTAAGTGAGGCTTATTTAGACCTTGTCTGATTTTCTTACCATGTTTCAACAAAGATAAAAGTTGGGAAGTCTGATGAAAGTTCAGTGACTTTATTCTGCTTTTTTATTGCCACATGCTGGTAACATTTCAGGCTGGAAATTAGGGAAACGTTCTTTAATCGGAGTGTGGGGTGTCACTGGCACAGGCTGCCTAGGGAGGTAGTGGAGGCCCCATCCCTAGAGACACTCAAGGACAGCTTGGTGGGGCACTGAGCAATCTGTTCTAGTTAGAGATGTCCCTGCTTGTTGTAGGGGGGGGGGGTTGGACTAAATGACCTTTGGAGGTCCCTTCTGACTCAATAGATTGCCCAGGGCAGTTGTGAAGTCTCCCTCTCCGCAGACGTTTAAGACCCGCCTGGATGTGTTCCTGTGTGACTTGTCTAGGTGATCCTGCTCTGGCAGGAGGGTTGGACTAGATGATCTTTTGAGGTCAAGCTTTTTCTGCTAACTAATGTGTCAATAATTTTGCATATATGAACCAAAGGAACCAAAGGTCATCATGATCTTGATGCTCCCCTCTGCAGGACAGAATTCTAAATAACCTGCACATCCCAGCACAGACCCCGAGGTTTTGGCTTCAACAGGACATGACAGACACCACGGAATATGCCAAGCATGTAGTAGACTTTATTAAGCATAACTTTGGTTCTAAGTACTCCACCCTCATTCTTGTAATACCTTTAGTTAAAAACAATTGTACAAGAGCAAATACAAAAAATATTAAATTATGAAAACAAATCCATTAAGGCTCCCTTTTTATATTTATAGATATTTATATATGTACACTCAAACAAGTGCAGATATGAACAGAAGGCTAAAGCCACAGAAAATGCCAAGAAATGTGCTACTATCCTATCAAAAGCAAGAGTTTTAAAAAAGTAGAAAGTGGTAAGTGAGCTGTTTTCAAATCACTGAAGTATTTGCTTCAAAACCCACACAGCTGAAGGGCAGACCTGGAATTGCTTACACCCAGTGGCAAGCAGTTTCATACTGGAGCAGCTGCACTGCTGTGGTGTGACTAGCTGAGCCCCCACTGAAAGGTTGCCCATCCTAGCCCAATCTTGACTTTCAGTTGAGCTTCTGCCAGTCCAATGGGCAGGCAGGTGGCTGGGCTTCCTACACTAAAGAGTCAGCAGGATTCAGAGATGCTCTAACACACACGTTGATGTTCTGTTCACACAGAGAATTAATTCAAACTGAAAACAAAAATCTACTTCACACTGTATGTACAAGGGAGGGGTCTGGCCTCCTGCGTTTCAGAAGCTCTACTCTGAAGCACAAGCTAACACTGGGAGAAAGCAGAACTTTCAGCCTTAAAGGGCTCAATCCAACACACTCACTGAAGCCAAAGAGAGATCCTTGTCCCCCAGTGACTCTGGTGCCATTTGGACTACCCCAGCTTCACTTCACCAGAGTCACCGAGGGGAGATGGCTGAGAAGAAATGGCCTGCTCACACCAGAGGAGGGTTCCCTCACCTCACCACTAGGCATTTCCATGCAGAACAGAAGGTTAATTGTGGAGACCAAGAAACATGAAGTTAGGTGGGCTGGGAGAGGCTAAGACAAAACATGCCTGTGGCGTGGAAGGCTCCTCTATGATGCTCCTCAGCAACACAAAACAAACTCAGGCAGCGCAAGTGTGTGTGTAATGTGCTGCCAGAAAAGAAGATCCTCTCCTTCCACAAGGGAAGGAGAGAGGGAAGAACCTGCAGCACCCAGGGCATTCCTTCCTTGAGAAAATACGTGGAAGAGTCTTACATTTGGCCTTTGTATGTCCATTATCTGAACAGCCTGGTAGACCGTCTTCATGCTTCATCTTCTAGACGTGAGTCACACTGCAAGTCCAAATCAATGGCAACACACTTACAGCAATTCAATTCAATCTCAATCCAATTACATCCTCATAAAAAATGCCAGGATCTTGACAAATTGAAGCCTGTATCTAGGAAACATTTCTAATTGTGACCATTTTGTGGTGCGGAAATCGTGTTTGAAACATCCAATACTTACAGGAAAGGCAAAGAGAAGTAAGAAACAAACCAAGAAAACACCCCCCCCCAACCTTTATGACACAAACACACCACTGCTGATGTTAATGAAAAGTGTTCTCAAACAGTTATGTCCAAAGGAATTACAAAGTAGAAATAATTTTGTTCAGCATCCTAAGGCAAAGACTAGGACTCGATCCTCAGCTGATACAGATGAACACAGCTTCAGTGAGAGCTAGGGCTGTGCCGACCAACAGGGGAGAGGATTTCTCCCCAGATTCTAAAGAAAAGGTATCTGCACCCATTCACACCAGGTAAGAATCAGATTCTATAATCCTACATGAGTAGTATGTTCCCCATTCCTCATCCCAGGCTTCCCTGGATAACTAGTAGTCATAAGCACGAGGGATCAGGTTCTGCCACCTCTGTACAAGCTGGGCAGCTCATGGAAAGGCAGAAGGTGAAAAGAATTTGACCCTAAGACTAGTGGCAACACCCTTCCCTTCCTTCTTGAGGCTGAAGGAAAAATGGGATAAAAATCCCTCACTTGGGGAGAAAGAATCCAATTCTGTAGATTCCAGTGATCAGCTTGATCTGGCTTAAACACTGCTGTGCTGCTGCAACAAATCATGATGAGCGCAGAGCAGAAACCGATGGCAGATCAGACTCCTGACTTCAGTTCCAGCCCATGAATTCCAACACTACTGAGCCACACGTTAATGCTGCGCTCAGAGCAGCGTGTCCCTGGAGAGGAAAGGCCACAACAGCAAAGCACGGAGGATTCCTAGTCACAACAAGCTCAAGACAGGTCATTTTGCACCGAGAGGTAAACTCACAGGTAGCGCTGCGCAGGCCTCTGCACAAAGGTTTAAGGTTAGAGACAGAACTCGGCTTCTGCAGCCCCCTTGGTGAGAGGACCAGCAGATGTCTGCTCCTTCATAGCCTAAGCTCTACTTGCCAGACTGGGAGAAACGGGCTTTAAGGCTGCTTAACTTTTCACTGCTGGTGAACTTGAAGCATTCTCATCTTGCCCACAGCTGCCTATCCTGGTGGGGCTGGGCAGAGGGATGAACACAGCACAGATCCTCCCAGGTGTGACTAAAATCTCAACTACATACAAATTACTGTGGGATATACACGGGCTGTAGGTCTAGATGGAGGAAGTCTACTGCACAGCAAAGCTTCTTCAGATACCATAGGAGGATTTTTTTTGTTCTGTTGTAAAGCAAAATATAATCTGCGTATCTCTGCTAAACCAGGATCACAAGAGAGAGAACAGTGCAACACTGAAGGGGTTTCTCTAGAATCCCTGTTTAAAACCTCTGAGTAAGCACATCAGACCGGTCCATGACACTGAACTGACAGTCTCCTTATCCATCAATCTCAGGACTGCGTTTGGCAAGTCGATCTGTTTATGGTTCTGTCTTTTAATCCACACATTCCAGGAATTAAAAATCTCTTCTTCAGTGGGTGCCAGCTGGATGCTCTTAAATTCCCTCTTGAGGGCCAAATCGGAGACAACTTGCAAAAGCCTCTCTGCAGGAAAGCTGGAAGTCTTAGCAGCTGCTGGCTCTAGGAGTTTGGTGCTTCTGCCGCTTCCTGGACCGTCCTCCTCAAGTTGCCCTTGACTTTGACAAATTCTGGTGCATTTTCCTGCTCTTCCTGTATCTTCTGTTGCTCCAGTTCCAGCTTAAAATGGAATGTAAAGAAATAAAAAAAGGTTATGAAATAGATCATCAAAACACAAACCAAAAAACGTGAGGGTTTCAGTAACTGGCCATGCGAAGCTTTTTAAACTGCTCCCTTTCTTCCTCTCACAGAAAGGATAAAGTCACATCTCCTCAAAAGGAGACTTTTGTGTTTTTTCAAACAGACCAAGATTAACAGGCACCACATACATCTCACCTAAACAGTCTCCCCTTTGTCGCCCGTTCGTTGGCAAAGGACGAGCCTCCTTACAGTAAGTCATGACAACACTCCTCTGTGAGCCGCGTTGTCAGTCAGTGCCACTCCTGTGCTGCTTACAGAGGCACAGCTTTGGTTGCAACAGGCAGTTCTCCTCCTCCTCCTCTAACAGGATTCCCTATTCTACATACATCCTTAGATGGGGCTCAGTTTCAAATCAAATCTTTCCATAAGCTGGGCCTTTAGGAGCAGAACAGTGACAGGACGACAGAGATACAATAGCTTTTACCCTCCAAAAATAATTCTAAGCCTAGCTTTAAAAAGCCAAACACCCAAAAGGTAACTAATGATTGGATTACACCTCATTTTCAATAAGGTAATTACTTGGCTTAATTAATTGAGAAAAGCAGGAGATACTGCTTTAAAGCACTAATTTATTTACACATAACAGCAATGCTGGAGGCACAGTGACTTGTCTGAGGAGGTGTTACGCTGCAGTGACATTTCCTCACAGGACATTCTGTGTGCCCACACAGTAAAGTGAAAACAGACAGGTAACTGTACAGTGGGATTTGACTCATCCTAAACAAAAATCTGCATTTGATGAAAGCAAATGCACCCAAAATCATCCGCTGCTTCTTTCCTGTCTGAAGCACGAGCCCTCGGGTGAGTAGCTCAGGTGTGGATGTGTAAAGGCACTACTATCATTTCCCATCTTACCTGCTCCAGTTTCTGCTGCCGTTTCAGTAGCTCTATTTCCAGGTCTGATTTCTTCTTTTGGGCTTCCTCTTCTTTTTGTTGTTTAATAACTTGGTCTCGTTTCCGTTTCTCCATCACTTTCTGTAGCTCTGGTTTGTTCTGAGGTGCAAGACCCCTTCAAATTAAACGGGAGGAGTTGGCGGTGGTGGGGAGAAAGAAAGAGATCAGCTTTAATCAGCAGAAATTCACACAGAATTGTAGGCAGGTTTTCTGAAGCCAATAAATATGAATCTAAAATTAACATCTGCAGCTAATCAAAATCACAATAGGAGAAGAGTTGGGTAGTGAGGGCTGCACAACTCCTCTGTGTAATAGGATATTCTCCTAGAAGAAAAGAGCTCCACAGGGCTTAGAAGTGCCTCATGCTTTCAGAAACTTCACAGAAAAATACAGTCTTAACTTATTACAGTCTCCAGACCCTTTAGAATAAGATCCCAGGTTGGGAAACTTCAACTGTCTTTCAATGATAATAAACTTCTTGCTGTTGGGAACTGACTTTGATGTTTAATCCCATTAAAGAAAAATGGGACGAACACCTATTGAGGCCAGTTTCTCCCCATTCAGCTGGCGTCCTGCAGAACTCCCTCATCACTAGAGAAATGCCGTATCCTGCACGCGGTTCTGTCAGAGTTAGGTACGTAAGCCCAGCATTTGGGAGGATTTTGTGATTACACACAGAAAAGACTCCCCTAAAATACTCCTCTGACTGAGAGAAGAAAAAGGGGAACTTTCACAATGTGACTCTTCCTGCCAAGCAGGCAAATGCAGTTGTGCAGGACTAGCCAAATCCATAGCTTCCTCCTCACCTTTATCATCATCCTGCATCTCAAAGAGCCTGAATGGCTGAAGCACACTCTGAACTTCTGTTTTTCCATTGCTGTTTTGTGGATCCCCACACCCTTACCTTTGCAAATCCCATTATGGGGTGGCTTCAACACAAAAAATCACTAAATTACGGAGGAGCGTCCACACTCTTGAGGGGTGGGTGTCAGGAGGATGGAGCTGGGCTATTCTCAGTGTCATGTAGTGATAGGACGAGGGGCAATGGTTGTAAGCTGGAACATAGAAGGTTCCACATCAACCCGAGGAGGAACTTCTTCACAGTGAGGGTGATGGAGCACTGGAACAGGATGCCCAGGGTGGTTGTGGAGTCTCCTTCACTAGAGACGTTTAAGACCTGCCTGGATGTGTTCCTGTGTGACTTGGTCTAGGTGATCCTGCTGTGTCAGGGGGATTGGACTAGATGATCTTTCAAGGTCCCTTCCAATCCCTAATCATTCTATGTGGTCTGGTGGCTACTGTCTTAATATGTTTGCTAATGGAGTCCTCCATTGTTGGCTAGATAGATCAAATAAGAGAACTGCAGCTATTTCTGGGCCAACTGCCTGTGTCTTTGAAGTTGATGAAATCAAGATCCAATTATTTACAAATTAAAAGCAACACAGAGTTGCAACAGCTGTGCACCCCATCCCAGAATAGCGGAAGAAGCATTTGCATAACATACAAAGGAACCCTTGTGCGGCAGCTGAGCAGGCAGCAGACTATCACACTGCACTGCAAGAAAGATCAAATAAGCAGAGATCAGCTTCACGGGAAATAAAACATATGATTTCTTTGATTTAAAAGGGGCCCCATAAACCCTATGCACTGGAAAGGGTGAAAACCCACAGACTTTATTATTCTGCTGGTAATAGCAAAATGTTGTCAAATACCCAGAAAAGTTAAGAGTTCAAGACAAATGACAGTGTCCAGGTAACGATATGAAACGAGATAGGGGAGAACTGAACTGCTTCTTCTTGACACCGAGCCTTGGTGAGTAGCCACAAACCCCAAATGAGAAGCCTTTTAGGGCAGCTTTTTGCTGAGCAACTGCAATCTGATCAGAAATAAATGCAACAGCTGAGAATCAGAAACTTTCCATCAACAGGGGCTGAATCAACAAAATGTGTCTGCTGGGTTCTGGGCAAAACATCACTCTGATGAACCTAAAACTCAGGCTCCTGTGTGTTTGGGGTGGGAGGGTGGCACACGTGGTTTTCAGACTCTCACCTTTTCTGATTCATAAGCAGCTCTCTATGGAGATCTTGATGATTCCGGGATGACTTCACAGGATTAATTAATTTCTGAGGTCTAATTAGTTCAGGATTGTCATCGTCTATGTAGTCTGGTTCAGCCATAATCTTTCTTGGAATAGGATGTGGATCCTTGGGTTCAGCGTCCTTGTTCACAGTATCTGCAGAACAGGGGAAATTACAGCAAATCTACAATGAAAGGCTTTTCAAAGATGCTTTGAAACATAAAGGCAGCAAAAGACATTGGTTAACAGTTATGATTTTACTACATTAATGATTAATTTTCTTTGTAGTAAGTAGAGGCTCTCAGAGCTCTGAGGCCCTCACCAGTAACACCTTTTGTCATAGAAGGCAATTTCACCACAGCGTCATCTCCAACAGCCTTCACCCACTGACTCGGAGACACAGACTCCCCTCATTTTAAGAGGAACTAGACAAATAATTTAGGTTAAATGCATGAAGTGCCCTATTGATTTTAATAAACCTACTCAGAAGAAGCAGCAAAGCTGAGACCCTAAAGGCATTTTAAATACCAAAACCACACAGAAGCTCATCAAAATCATCAGTGTCACAACAGCCGCAGGGAAAACAGCCCTGAAACGTACTGCACAGAGCAAAAGCTTCCATGTGGAAACTGCCAGATCAGCAGTTGTTGGGATGGGGGACACATATCTGAGTGGAAAGGTAGAAAAATTGGGTGAGGTTGTTTCATAAAGGCTGTGAAAACCCACTGATGCGAAGTCGTGATGATTTGTACCATCTGGAAACGTGACGCCTTCCCATCCCGCTATGAAAAACGTTATCTATACATCAAATGACAACAATTTCAGGCAGCAGCTGACAAGCAGACTGTAGTTTTCAAATAGTTTCTCTGTGACCACTCACACCCCCTTCCATTAAAAAGCCTCACTCACACAAAATCCAGTGTCCAGTACGAAGCACATTCAGAGCGTTTCTGCCTCTGTTCAGCGAGTGGAATCCCACTCACAGAATCTGCAATTAGTTTGATGAAACACCAGCCTCTCAAACAGACAACCCTCTCTTCCACCCAGATCTCACAGCATGTGCGTTTGCATAGAAGAATCAATGGGACATGAAAGAAAAGGCCAGAGACCTCCATCAGCCTGACTGGCAGAACCGCTGATCACTGCACGCTGTAGGGTATGGGGCTACGAGACAAATCAGACAAGAGCTGGGATTTGCCATGTATTTTCCAGTAAAAGCTTCAGATCCCACTGAT
The DNA here is from genome assembly GCA_013400115.1 of Rhinopomastus cyanomelas. Classification (NCBI taxonomy): domain Eukaryota; kingdom Metazoa; phylum Chordata; class Aves; order Bucerotiformes; family Rhinopomastidae; genus Rhinopomastus; species Rhinopomastus cyanomelas. The sequence continues at coordinate 990,597 of VXBP01000934.1, read as the reverse complement.
GCCAGCATTTTCCTCCCTCTCCCACTCCACAGGCTGTAAAACCTATCTGAGTTCAGTCTCAGTTTAATCCCTGAACTATTTTCTTTCATTAGGAACCATTGCTCAGGTCTGATTCAGAATCCACTTGGTAACAGTGGAAGATTTCCCCTAATACTTCAGTAGATTAACACTGGCCAGAAGCACCAACCCCCTGCCTGGGCTGCATCTGCACTTACAGATGAAGAAGGAAAACCAGGAGTAAGTTTCCAGCAGACGTGGGGGAGCCTCTCTGGACTTCAATGGGTCCAACGGACCCGGCGCAGCCCTTTCAGCTTTTCTTTGAATGGGTGATGTCAGCTGTAGTTTGTTGGCGCTACATGTCACACACAAGAGTTTCTGTGCAGCAAAGGCAATGAGAAGCAGCTTACCAGTGCCAGCTGCTCTCAGGGTGGCCCCTGTGTTAGTGTCTGTGACAGCCCTGTGCTGCTTGGAGCAGCTTCTGTGACAGCCCTGCCCCCCCCATCTTCATGGTCAAGTTCACATCCGTATGAACCTCTTGCTTCAACTCGCTGACTGTTGCCTCTCACCCTACACAACACAGCGAAGACTTTGGCTCCATCGTTTCTGTAAGTTCATTCCAGACATGGGAAGCTGCTGTTAGGTCTCCTCAACCCTGCCTCTGGTCTGGGCTGAGCCAGCACTGGTACCTCAGCCTCTGCTCTGGCCCTAAGCTCATGCTGGTGGCCTTCACTGAACTCTTGTCTCACACCCCTCACTGTTTAATTGCTTGTTGCATGAAAATACCCCAACAAACTGCTACAAAGCCCAAAGCACAGCATACATCTCAACATGCACCACACAGCACCATGCTGTGAATAACAAGTCTGTGGGAGTCTGTTCTCTTTTATAGACAATGGACAACTGAGCTCTTTTCTGAAGGAGGACACTGTAATTCAGGTTCCCTGGGTGTTTGCATCAGCCTTATCGCCCCTAAACCAACCCAAAGGCTGCATCCAGCCTCCACCCAACACAGACCTGCTCTGTCAATATTTGCCGCTGTGTACTCCTCCTCCATCAGTTCTGTTCCAAGAGCGGGGCCGCATGTCTTGTCAAAGGCATTCCTCCCCATTCATCTGACAACAACTCACTGCTTCTTCAAGACAAATCTTTTATTTCCTTAAGGAGAAAAGTCTCCTTCTCCGGAGACGTTTAAAACCCCCCGGACACGCTCCTGTGTGACTTGTTCTAGGTGATCCTGTTCTGGTGGGGGGGTTGGACTCCAGTCCCTAATGTTCAGTGATTCTCTGGTTCTGTGAACACAGAATGACCCTGTAACTGTCTGCCACAAACAATTGTTCCCTTTTTTTTTGAACAAAAGCCCCTGAAAAACAAGTGGATTCGAGCATTTCTCAGGAAGTCTGATGTGACGTTTTGCAGCCTGTAGATTTGCTTTTGGCAAGCCCTTAAAATGAAGTCTATTTACTCCTCTTTGTTCTGTCCCATCTCCACTCCTAAAAACATGTATTCAGCTCAGAGGTCAGGAATCGTGGTTTCCTAACGTAACATGAACTTTACCAGCAGCAAACTTGAATGAACACAGCTCCCCTGGGAACTGAAGACGCTTTCCGTGTGCGATTAGGCTGCAAATGATTTCAGCTAGGATTTCCAAACAGAGCCAGTGAAACGGGGCACCCACTGACACTCAGCAAAGCCTCTCGCACCCTTTGCAAACCTCAGTCTGGCTGAGGGCCACCAACTCCATCCTGCAGAGTCACTGTGTAACGTTAGACACAAACAACACCAAGATAGTGTGTCCTACCTACACCCTTTTCAAACTAAATGAGGGGTTAGAGAGCACTGTCAGCAAGTTTACTGATGACACAAAGCTGGGTGGTGTGGCTGACACCCCAGCAGGCCGTGCTGCCATGCAGCAGGACCTGGACAGGCTGGAGAGCTGGGCAGGGAGAAATGTAATGAACTATAACAAGGGTAAGTGTAGAGTCTTGTATCTGGGCAAGAACAACTTGCCCAGCTGGGGACTGACCTGTTGGAGAGCAGTGTAGGAGAAAGGGACCTGGGGGTCCTGGTGGACAGCAGGATAACCATGAATCATCAAGGTGCTCTTGTGGCCAAGAGGGCCAACAGCATCCTGGGGTGGAACAGAGCCAGCAATGTGCTCTTGTGGCCAAGAGGACCAACTGCATCCTGGAGTGGATCAGAAGCAGGGTGGTTAGTAGATCAAGAGAGGTTCTTCTACCCCTCTACTCCGCACTGGTGGGACCACATCTGGAGTATTGTGTCCAGTTTTGGGCCTCTCAGTTCAAGAGGGATGTGAAGCTGCTGGTAACGAGGATGATGAGGGAAGTGGAGCACCTCCCTTATGAGGAAAGGCTGAGGGAGCTGGGTCTTTTTACCTTAGAGAAAAGGAGACTGAGGGGTGACTTCATTAAGGTCTATAAATATGTGAAGGGTGGGTGTCAGGAAGATGGAGCCAAGCTCTTCTCAAGGTCATCTAGTGAGAGGACAAGGGGCCATGATGTAAGCTGGAACACAGTAGGTTCCATATGAATGTGAGAAAGAACTTCCTCCCAGTGAGGGTGACGGAGCACTGGAAGAGGCTGCCCAGGGGAGCTGTGGAGTCTCCTCCTCTGGAGACCTTTCAAACCTGCCTGGATGTGTTCCTGTGTGACTTGGTCTAGGTGATCCTGCTGTGGCAGGGGGACTGGACTAGATGAGCTTTCGAGGTACCTTCCAATCCCTAATGTTCTCTGATCCTGTGATAAAAAGGGAAACTGAGGCACCAGGGTTTCACCAAGCCAACAGCAGAGCTGGCAGTGTAGCCCTGGAGTTTCATTCTGAGATTGACGCTCAAACCAACAAACCAGTTAAGCTTAAAGACAGAATCCCACAGAATCCCTTAAACAAAGTTTGATCAATGTTCAAGCAACAACAGCTTAAAAACTATTAATTAGACAAGTTTCTAGTGCTCATCACCACAGGTGATCATCACTAGGTGCAACAGTGGGACAGGAACAATCCAAACAAGCTCTCAGCAGGAATACGTTGCCTGTAGAGCATCTGAGAGGCTCCTTTTAACCATCTGCTGTTGCAGGAGTGAGAATGCACAATCCATTTCTATGTTTCCCTGTTACCTTGCTTCAAAACAAAGAGATCTGGATTCAGGGGATGTTTTAGCTGAGCTTGGCTCAAGTTCAATACACTCACTAATCTGGTAGGTGCTTCCCCAGAGGATTTTCTGAATTACCTGTAGCTACACAGGCAGCACAAAGCATTTATCCACCGTCTCTTGTCCTGGCCAAGGATCTCACAGATTCTGTGGCATTTTCATCGACAAAGAATAAATTGCAGATCTTGTGTGGAAGAGGAGTTTTACTCCTCAAACAGAACCACAAAGCAATTTCAATATCCCACTAGACAAAGAAGGTCCCTCTGTGCAAAAATCAGGCATCCTCCCAGACGGAAGTGAAATTATTTTAGATACAAAGATGCTCTCGGAGCAATCAAGAAGGGCCATACTGGTACACCAGTCTTGGAGAGCCAAGACCAAGTGGTCACATCTTTACACTTCTCTCATTCATTTTCCCTAAAGAGCTAGCAACATCAGGGAGAACAGAAGAGAGTCTTCAAGGTGACCATACGGCACAGACACCACTGTACCGGGGTGTGTCAGAAGCACACAGCTTACAGCTGGGGGAAGATGTCCAACAGATGTGTTTGCTTCCAATGTTATTTCTATTTTATTCTATATACAGAAGGGTTTTTTCACCACAAGTCTCTTAATGATAATAACACTGAAAACACGTGTACAAAGAGAGCTACAGACAGCCACTAGTGTTTTCAACAGATTCAAAGTAGATCGTAACAACCGTGGGTTAAAGATTCAGCTGCTGCCAGAGCTTTTGGTGCAACAGGACTCCTGTGGCTGCTGCAAGACAGGGAAGTTCATGGCAGCAAAACCCCTCGTGTTTATATGACGTTTGGGGAATTGCACTTATTTTCTCTCCGACATTCCTCATACCAGAAATCACCCTCCACATATGGAATCTGAGTATAAAAACCCCCGTGAGACACCATATATTTCTGCTATTGAACACAGACACGGCAGTTTCACCCTTCAGATGATTCCCACGATTGTTTCCAGCTGCGAAAGCGGAGCTGAGGCCCCTTGAAAAGCAGATAAATAAATGCCTATAAATACCAATGTACATCAAAATAACAGACTAGTGCCGGATCCAAAAGCTGCATCGATGCCAAGTTCAAGCGATTTCCTTTTTGCCTTAATACATTCTTGGATTTATTTCTCCCACAGAAGCACGCGCTCAAACGCTGGATGCCTCCTCAACATTTTATTCTCAAAAATCTGCTCTGAGCTGCACTGTGAGCCATCACATGCCTTTCTCCTAAGACTGACATTTTTAGCTCTTTAAACTACCGCGTAGACTTGTGGTTTGTTACAAGATACCCAAAGGCATTCTTTGAGAAGAAATATGGTTTTACTCTCCCCCTTCTGATGTCAAGAAGAACTGGAATAAAAATTTGTCAGCGTTACAGCACCAGCATCACCTCGCATTGGTGTGCACCAGCTTGGGTGCAAGCTGCTTAAATGCAGCGTGGACTTTCCAGGCAGCACCTCACCACTGCTGGCACATGAAAGCTCACCACTGCTATCAGACCACTGCTATCAGTTTTATCTCTATGCTGGCGGTGCAGTAAAAAGCACTTGACTAGGGAGATTTGCTTGATTTATCCTTGATTATATGTATCATTAATAACTTCCCACAGTTCACACTTTAGTTCAAAAGAAGAGTTCCTGAAAACAGAATCACAGAATGTTAGAGGTTGGAAGGGACCTCGAAAGATCATCTAAGTCCCACCTCCACTGCTGGAGCAGGGTAAGCCTGCTGTTTCAAGATGTTCTACATGGGTCTCCAACCCATGACCCCAGGAATTCAGAGTCCCATGCTCTACCAACTGAGCCAGCCAGGTACAAAACACTCTTCTCAGCCAAGATGCTCAAGCCAGTTTACTTCCAAGGAGTTTGGCTCTTACTTGCATCATCTTTCACTGCTGAAAGGGATAAGGGCATTTGGATCACAGCAAAACACAGCCAGATTGCCTATGGAGGCTGAGGGAAGGACCAAAGAGGTCCTGCTGGCTGTGATCCCTCCCAGACCCTCAGGCTTTGCTCTAAAAGGCTGCCACTTCCCAGCTACAAGAGTTTTGCTTCTAGATCAGGAGTGTCTTCACCTGCGTCAAAATCAAACACGTTTAGGGCAGGGAGTTCCTACTGTGCTACAGGAATCACTCATCAGGTATTATCCTGCTGCCAGACTACTTATTACATTATTGTTCTTCAAACAAAACAAAGATGATTAGACTTTCAAACATTCTATCAGGCACTTGGCTTTTGCTTATGGCTCCAGCCTTACCTTACTGATTGTTTCACCCTTATGTGCCTCAGCACACAGCATCTTAGAAACACCCATGAGCTTCTGACAGGCCAACCTCACTGCTTCTTGTCATGCACTTTCAAATCCTCAGAGCCCAGCAGACACAATGAAGTAGAAAGACTGAAAGAAACCCTGTCCATAGTATGTCAGGACAGTTTAACTCATTGCACCTTCCTTACACTGAGCAGTATCAGTTAATGGCTTCATTAGCTGCATGGCTGCCAAAAGATCGACACACCACACAGACCTCCCTGGGGAACAACAGTGCCACTCACTTTATCTGGGCAGCCCAAAGCAATAGCAGTGATGTTGAGGAGGTGGAAAGAGCAGGACTTGTTGGCTGATGAAGCTGTTCCTGTTGTCACTCTGGAGGACAAAATGAACTAAACCACTCAAAATCTCAAGGAAATCCAGTTAACACTCATTTTCTTCCCTTAAGTACTGCTGAGAGGGCAATGTCAACAAAGCACAGATAAAACACCCACTAGATGAGAAACCAGAAGAAAAAGGGTCACTTTAAAGCTGTTTGCTTTGGCACTGACACCTAAAGGGAGACGCAGTGCAAGATGTGGGGCAGTGCTCGACACTGTCATAGTTCTCTCACATGCAAGGAGCTGCTTGTGGCTCTCACACAATTCAAACACCACCAGGCACACACTGTCCCTCTGCTCTGAAGTGCAGTCAAGTCTTGGGTGCTAAGGGAAAAGCCATGATCCCCTGGAGGATGAGGGCTAAAGAGCAATGCTGATGAGGACAGAACAGCTGGTTCCTCTTGATCTGCAGCCTGCCTGGAGAAGACATGCAGAAAGACACAAACAGCTTTAAGGAGAGTCTCACCTGCCACAAAAATCATGAGGTGAAACAAACAAGAATTTGTATAAACCCAAAAGAATTTTCCCTCAGGCTGCGATGAAGCTCTCTGTACTTGCTTTGAAACCAGCTGAAAGCAGCAGCTCTAAGTAGTCTCATTTCTTTTTTCTCCTGCTCAGTTAAAATGCTGAAGTGCAGCTCTGTAAGCAGAGGTGGAAGATGAGAAGCAACAGGAGGTCTCCACACAAGGCAGGCTGTAAGAGCACTGGGAGAGGAGGAGACAGAGACATTCATTCACCACCACAGGCACAGACTAGATCCCCCTTTTGTCAGACACAGTTAAACTTTGATATAGACTTCCCCTGCAACAAACTACTTAGCACCCGGTTTTTAATACAGACAGTGGAAAAGACAAAGACTCAGGATGAAAACTAGCACATTGAAGGCCATCCATCTCCCCTAAATGCTGTGCTTAACCCTCTGTGGTTCCAGCCTCCAGCCTGAGACTAGAAAGGCAGACTACCCAGTTTATCACAGAAACACAGAATATTAGGGAAGGGACCTCAAAAGATCAACTCGTCCAATCCCCCTGCCACAGCAACAGGATCACCTAGACCAAGTCGCACAGGAACATGTCCAGGTGGGTTTTAAACGTCTCCAGAGAAAGACTCCACAACCTCCCTGGGCAGCCTGTTCCACTGCTCTGTCACCCTCACTGGGAAGAAGATCCTTCTCAGATTGATGTGGAACCTCCTGTGTTCCAGCTTACAACCATTGCCCCTCATCCTATCAACTAGGTGCCATTGAGAAGAGCCTGGCTCCATGCTCCTGACACCCACCCTTCACATATTTATGGACATGAATGAGATAACCCGAGTCTCCTTTCCTCTAAGGCAAAGAGACCCAGCTCCCTCAGCCTTTCCTCATAAAGGAGGTTTACTACCCTCTTCATCATCTTTGTTTCTCTGCGCTGGACTGTCTCCAGCAGTTTTGTGTCCTTCCTGAACTATTTCTCTGCCTAAAGTGTCCTGGCATATTTATTAAGGATTGTACATTCTCTGTCCTCATTTTGCCCACATTGTTGTGCTTTCTGAAATCCCCAGACAGGGCTGAGGCATTGTGAAGGTGAGGAGAAGACGCAGTGCACTGGACACCTCTCATCAAGAAAGTCCTTATATTGCTTTTCTGTCTGTGGAACACCACCACATTGTGCACAATCTCCCTCCCCTGCATCTCACCTACTGTCATTTATTTTAAAGAAGCAAATGGTGACTAGCCAAGGCATGCAACTGGCTTCCACTAACAGACTACACAGGTAATTACTACACTGTGGTAAACAGGATGTACAGGAGAAGATCACTAAAATTATGCCTCCTAGGAAATACACACTTGCAGCTAGACTAATCCCCAAAGGTAACTAGCAATTTATTTATATGTGGGTCAACAATGATCCATAGGTGGCTCTGAAGTGACGTGGTTTCAGATCAGGAAAGCAAGTAAGATCGGTTAGAACACCATCAGTGCTCTAGACCAGCTGGTTTGCACCATTACATTAAAAATCAGGGCAGGCGTGGTTGAATCAACTTTGTAAGTGCAGTGTAATCTGGGATTCTGGATGAGAAACAAGCCTTTTGATTCAAAAGCAGAAGTCCAAAGAGTCAGAGGACAGTTCCTTCAGGGGTTCGCTGCTGCAAATGTTATGAACTATCAAACAGTGTCACCCAGTGGTAAAGGACTTCCTGCAGACAGAACCCAGTAGTACAAGTCAGGGAGAGGGGGAAAAGGGGAAGACTGACCCAAACCTGTGTTTATACACAAACCCACTAAACATAAGGACAAACTGACTAAATCCCACACCATTTCAGCAGCAAATCTTACTTCTAAGTCATTCTGTTTCTGAAACCCTCAGCATTAGAGGACATGGATTCTTCAAATATAAAAGCTTTAACATTAAAGTGGGATATTTCCGAGAGAGGGAAATCCAGAGCAACCAGCAGCCTCTAACCAACTGAGAAGCAAACATCACACTTTTAACATCTGACCTGAGATGCTTAAAAGGAGCCTGATGAATCCTCAGTGCTCTTAAAATCTAGTGCAAAAGATTTCAGCAAGATGCTTCCAGGGAAGAGAGAAACAAGGGTGATGGTGGTTGTTTCTGCAGTTGTTCTGTATTTTCTTCACAAGACCTAGTGAGCAAGAGGAGAGAGGAACGTGTGTCCCACTGAGTCCTAGCAAGTCCAGCAATGCAAGTGTGTAGGTCATAGTTCTGGAACAGAAATCCTCTTCTGGTTGCTCCAGTGATTGATGATGATGATGACTGGCCCTAGTGAACATTCAGCTGGGCAAAGCTACACCAGGGATAAGCCAAAAAGGGTAAAATGACCTTTGATGCAGGGGATGAAGTTTTGGAGCAAGGCGAGAGGCAGATTATTTGGCTCCTATGTAAAAATGATTGACACAGGATGCAGCTTTCTTATTTATAAGTAAAAAATAGGAAGTTTAAAAGCAAACAGAAGAGCAGTTATCTATGAACTGAAGAACACGACCCATATTGTGGCAGCCCTAAGAGCTCTGCTCATCTGATTTTTAAAAAGTAAGGATTAGGAACAGAAAGCCTGACAATGAGACATTTCAATGCCAGAGACTTGAGCTGGAAAGTAAATTCCTAAAATATGGAACACACTTGAGAAGGAAGAGGAACGAACCGCTAGATTTAGTAAAAGATTCATGTTCAGCTGCATGGAGAGACCAAATGACAGGATCATAATTATCCCTTCTAGTTTTACAAATTTATAAATCTATGAATGCAATTAGTAAGTGTTTGCAAGGGGGGTAGAAGATGAAAACCTCTGCATTAATCAAGCAGTTATGTATTCAGTAGCTACAGCAGCAAGAATGAGACCAAGCAAGCTAAGTACTTCACATGCTGCCTAAGATTACCCCAGCAGGGCTGTAACTCCCAGAGTCCTGCCAGTCGGAGTGCGGTGGGGCTGGTGGAACTCCAGCTTTTGCTCTGTGCCACATGCTGGTGGCACAAAGGTGCAACAGCATCTTGCCTGTAGTTTGAGTTCGGTGCAATCTGTTGAGCTGTCAGGTCTCCCCTCCTTTCTCCATGTTTCTGAATGACAACTTAAAAGGAAATCTACCACCCATCAAAGAAGCTTGTTTTCAACCAATTTAAAAACACAGACATAATGAAAACCACTCCGTCCAGTGCAGCTTGCCAGCTTCCTAAATATATTCCTAGGTAGTTATATAAAGTTAAGTACTTCTTCAGACCGAGCAGATAGGTATCAATTACCTGCCAACTCAAGTTCTCTTCATTTTCTAGGAAAAAAATAACCTGTGTTAATGAAGATTGCTTTTTTTCTTTCTCTCTTCAGTGGCAAATGGCTCTGAACAAGTATCCAGCCTCTGTTTCGATTTCTTAACACAAGGAGGATCTTTTCTCAGAAATAGAGAAAAGGAAACAAAAATAAATCATTTTCTTCAACCTACTGCTACTCCAAGCTAACACACTCCCAGCTTACTCACAGGAAAGTACTAAAACCTTCACCTCAAAGAGTTAGTCTTGGCTCAGGCAGCCACAACCACATTCCAGCCTACACTGTGTCCACAAAGAGACACTCTTCCTTGCCCAGACCTGTCAGCTGGCAGAGATGGCTTTAGGTATGTGGCTCCTCACTGCAACTCAGCCCAGCAGGACACCTCTGCCAAGGCACAGAAGAAAGACCTGAAGGAAAAGGCAGAAACAAGGAGACCAGTAAAAATGTCGATCAGAACTTCCAAAAGTGAAGCGAAGCAAGAAATTAAAGAGAAAGCTGTTCCACGCTCTACTTGTGACCTTAACCAAAGGCATGACGCCCTAATGGGTTTAAAAGAAGGAGTGGGTGGAAGAACGTATGTCAGCCACAAGAAGCCTCCTGGAAACTCTGCATGCTACAGGGGGCAGGGCATACACTGTATGGGTCTAGGACAGCTCAGCCAGGTAGATATGTAGCTATTAAACAGTGACCAACAGGGGCCCTTCAAGAACACAACATGCCATAGGCCATTTAGTGGAGCATCATCTTCTCACTGCTCGATGGGAAAAAGAATTTGTAGAAAACAAAAATAGGAAAAAATGTTGACCCTAGGTCACATCTGTCAAAGCTAGTGACTATTTACATGCTCTTTATGAGCAGTCACAATCAGCAGCTCCTACTGCAGCCTCATAAATCAGGAAGCAATGACACCAGGGCAGGGCTGGGTATCAGTCAGTGCGCTGCACACGAAAGGGCAGCACAGCCTGCTTCGCTCCGCAGACGAAGGGCATTGTTTTCTAAAGCAGCTCGTCACCATCTGTGTTGTTCACAGGACTGAGCTGCCTTTGGCCTTTTAGCCTCTCTGGAACGAAGAAATCCAACTGTCAACACCTAAAACAAAAGCAGTCGTGTGTGTCTGGCAAGTACACAGGGGAGATTGGTGCTTATACTCCGGCAGAAGACATCGAGTCAAGTACAGTGACACGGGAGCTTTTCTAGGATGTTTTCTACACAAGTTGCCTTTTTTTGTTTAGTTTTCTTAGAAAGTCTTGAAGAGGTTCAGGAAGGGAGAAACAGAGCATCACTCCCTAAATCCTCCAGAAAGGAACTGCTTGACAAATTCCATGCAGTTAACAAAGAAAAATGAGAAACTACAAGGATGACCCCCATTTCTCCACAAAGGGATGTTTGTTGAGTTTGTGAGCTGGTGGCAGGAAAGGAACTTCCTACAATTGTTACCTTTCTGCTTGGCAGACCACCTGGAGGGAAGTCTCAGACTGTCCTTCCTCAGCAGAGCTCACAAAGGGGGCCACTCATGCCACTGGAGTTAGTAGGAGCACTCAGCTCTGCTCCTCACTCCCTTTTGAAAGAATGACTTGCTTGCTTTATGTGCTGCAGAGGTGAAACTGAACTGGACTTAAACTGGAAGAACTGTAAAGTGTGTAAGTTGAACCTGCCAAAACAACCCCACGGTAGTCCTGAAAAGCACTAAAGGGATCTCCAAGCTGCTAAACCACCTGCATCCCAGAAGGTCACACACGAGTTCACAGTGCTCTCATAAAGAAAAACAAAATGCACACATTTTCATGAATACAGAAAAACCTTAAAGAATTCCCAAAACCCCCAAAAGGCTGCAAAACCAGACTTGCACAGAGCCAAGAGAGGGTCTCAAAGTCTTTGTTGTGAGATGCTGGCACCTGAGGTACAAAAGCAGTGTTAGGTCACAGCTTGGTTCTTGCTAGTCAAGGTTCACGAAAGCAGAGTACAGAAAGCAGAGTACAGAGCATCCAGAGAACCCAACACCAGTTGCCATTCACACACAGCCATGACTCTGAAAGAGGGCCTCTCAGCCTGAAAAGGATTTGAAAAAAGCCTTCTCAAAAGCCCAGCAACCCTCTTAGGAGCACCGGTTTGCAGGTGATTCAGCTTACTTCACATTGGGCAGCCTGAAAAGCTGTCCCCTCGCTCTGGTTTTAAGAGCAGCAGGTGAATTAAGATGATGAATATCTATTGATAGGAAACCCTAACCACCAACTGCCAGCTGCAGCACTCCATGCCCAAAGCCAGTCCTGCTCTTTGTTCCTGTGCTGAACGGGCAACTACAGGCTACTAAGCACCTGCTGGGCCAGCAGCCAAAGGCTAACAAACTTTAGATGCTGCCAATATCCTTAAAAATGTCCCCATGCAGTGTCTGCAGCAGGACAGCAGCTCACTACTTCAGAAGCTTGTAGAAGGAAGGAAGAAATGGCAAGAGGTGGTTTTTGTGGTCCTCTTCCTGCTCTCTTTCAATAGCTAAATGGGCTATTGAGAAATAAGAAACAAATACAGCAAAACTGTAATTAAGATTCTGAGCCTATATGACTCTCCACATTTTTAAAAGACACACCTCTGTCTGTAATCAGAGGTCACTTCAACTCCTGGGTGAACAGTGGGAACTTCAGTGAACAGGCTGTGCCACGTCACTCCCCAGCCTACAAGGATGTTATGGAGTGATTAGGAGAGGACCTGTCTTTGTGATCAAGGATTAAAAGGGAATTGGTGTTTATGTAGGCATCTCATGCATCTTCATTCCTTGCATGGTGCCTCACTACAGGAAGGGTGGTCTGCAAATGAAAGGAGGTGGAAACCCCTTTCCTCTGCTGTAAGTTCCTGACCTGTTACTAGTCCTAGAAATCTGAGTAAAAACCCCTACAACCTTCCACAACACATTCAAACATTTTAACCCAAGTTGTCCAAGTTCCCACCACCACTTCAGCTACACACAGCTATCATCTTACAACACAATCCCTTTCTCAACCTGCTTGCTTAACAAGTAGTGGGGAATTCCAGATTGCCCAACTAGAAAATTAGCATCTGCTGCTTCTTTTTAATTAGACAATCATGCTTGGCCACATTTCACTGAAGAATTATGTTTGAGAACTGCAAAAAAAAAAAATACTGGGTAAAGGGAATTCATCAAAATCTAAAGTGGGACCTGTTCATTATAATGGGCTTGGTCACAACAGCGGTTCACTTGCCGTGCAGGAAGGCTGCCCCGTAATTACAGCGAGGAAGTCGTGACACAAGAGAGAGGCTCTATTCTCAGCTCTACCAAAAATTGGCTTTGTGACGCTGAGCAAGTCGCTGAGGCCCAAAAGAACCTGGAACAGGCTGTGACTGTCAGCACAAGACAGCACACTGGATATCAAATGCTGAGAGCGCAAGTCGGGCTCTTCTGGAGGAGCAGATCAGTAAGAAGCATCATGAATTACGACAGCACTTTGCTCTGTTCTGTTATAGGCAGTGTCTTGTCAAAAGTTTTGGAGTAGTTTCACACTAAGCCTCTTTTCTAAGGACTGAAGAACTGCTTTGTTTAGAAACAAGAGGTAAAACACAAACAGGTAATTTACCGAATGGATCTTAGACAATCAGATTATGTTTAAAATCAGCTAAAAAGTTACAGATCAGCAGACAAGTGGAAGGAAATTTGGAAAAGATGTCAGAGTTAATAGCACAGAGGCTGTGAACTTCTTGGTGCCACAAAAGAAATGCCAGGGATTTATGAGTTTTATGTCTGAAGGACCAACGCCATTTCTACCCCAAACCTCTTTGTTATGAATTTCTTCTTTCTCCAGTTATTACCAAAGTCCCTAGTGTTTTCTTTTTTATTATTTGTCCGTGGATTTATCATCTCAACAACAAAACAGGCCACATTAAACACATGCTTTTGTAAGCTGTGCTAGTAAATACATTCTCAGAAACTACTTCAAGACGAAGGCCCACGTTGAAAAGCCAGAATGAGAGCTGGGAGCCTGAGGGCTTTCCTATCCCACTGGTGAATACAGCATGTTCTTCTCACGCATGTTAGTAGTAAGACAGAGACCCATTTATCAAAATCTGTCCTTAGCATGTGCTCCTCAACAGCCTCAGTGCTCAGCAGGGTGTAAACAGTGCATCTTCAGCCACCGCATCGATGTGAGGCTACCGCGTGCGTTAAGCGTTGAAGAGTACAGCAAATGATTGCCACAGTTAAGTCTGGCTTCATCAAGAGAATGTTAATAGCCATCCTTTAATGTGAATGCTCACAAATCAGCCACAGCTTTTTTTTGTATCATGGAGGTATGTGATGTTAGAGACACAGGATTCCTACCCATCACATCGAACCCAGCAGCCTGCCTGCATAGAGGATGTTGTCCCACCTGCTTTAACACTGAACCCCAAAAAGCTGCACGGAAACACAGCAAAGGCAGCATTTTCTACTGGCAAGTAGCAACAGGATCCATTTCCAGTTCAGAAATGCATTTGGTTATGAAAGCAAACAGGCCATAAAAAGTAACGTCAGAGCCTTCCCCTTGCACCTCTGTCACCTTCACCTTTCCAGCACTGCTGGAATCAGCAACATCACAGGTACCACTGACACCAAACGACAACTCATACATGCTTGAACACAGTGAATATGGTTTGAACATGATGTTTGCTCAATCAGATGTGTCTCTTAAGGATCGTCCCAGCAGACAACAGATTGCTCCAGCTAGTCCCCAATCAGCCATAGCTGAGAAACTGCACTGCAGCGATCAGCTCGTGCTGCACACGCGTGAGCAAAGAGGCCCCGCGAGGAAGCAAAACCCCCACAGGAGACAGACACAGTCAGCTGGGATCATGCAACTTCTGCCAGTGCAATGCACCAGTGACAATCACCATGCGGGTCTGTCTGCACCAGTATCAAAGTTGCCCCAGAATGGGAACAGCTGTGCCAGCACAAACACTGCCAGCTACTGCAGAGAATTGCACCACTTGAACCCTGCAGACAAAGCAGGGCAGCTTGTAGGGACAGGCTGGTATCATTTAAGATCGGGCTACAAAGTGCAGGTGGAAAAGTTAAATATCTCCATGAAGAACGCTGTCAGAAAAAGAATCCCCGCTCTTTCATCTTTCATGACACAGGCAGGCAATGAGGAAGGAGCTACAAAAGGCAGAAGTTACAAGATTTCAATTATTATTATTATTCAGGATTCATTAGACCTCACATTACACATCTATTTTACACACAGCAGCTAGGACCACAGTTAGAGCAACCTCCCTGTTCATACACACAAGAGACTCATTATGCTTCACAAGCTCAGACTATGCAAAGGACTACATCATTATGTCCATTTTATGTCTTTATAGCTTAAAAGCCAGAGGAACTTATGGAGATTTTATATTTTACTGCCCTCAATCAATGTTGTGTCACTCCGGAGAGACCTTACCTTGGGCTTGTCTTTCACACAAAGGCAACGTTCACACAAATGCTCCCGTTTTAGGTAACTGCTTAGGTTAGGTTTGCCAGATAAAAACACCACTCTGACCCCCAAACTTCACCTTATCAGCAATACTACAGCAGCATTATGTGTCTTTGAGCAGGATGACAATCACCTCCACCAACACGGCATCATCTTGAAAATAGCTATGGTGACAACTCCACAGTTTTGGGTTAAACACCCTCTTTCTGCAGCCACTTCCCTCTCACAACACCACCTAATTAAACACACACCTCAGGGTCTGGAGGAACAAACAGTAAGTCTTTGTGGTCACACAGGGGTGCAGGTTTTGATTCAGGAAGTCTATGTCTGCAAATTATTTCTGATCCTCATCCTACTGCACTCAGTGATTTCCTATGGCTTCTATTCAACACAAACATTTACTACCACTGAACATGCAGAGCTTCCAGGAAAACGATGTTTAGCTAAATTCACACAGCGATACAAAAGATGACAATAAGACCATTACAAGTTTGTAGTCAATGGATGAACTCAGCGAGTCTGCAGCAGTGGGTTTGCTGCACGGCAGCGATTCTGCCAGCCCATCATCAGAAGTACCAGTCTCACTAGTAGGGAGATTAACAGGTTTCTTAGCTTAAAATGCAGAAGTTTGTAGAGGCTAGAGCACAGGCTTTTATCAGGGACTAAGACAGTTTTAGAGTTCTTTAATCTCCTGGCAGGGGGTATTTCCATTGCTAGAGGATCCTGACATCCATTTTAGAAAACAACTCTTTAAAAGCATGTCTTCTAAATATCTCTTCCCAAAACACTCCCATGGGGCAGCTGCATTGCCTCAGCAAGTGACTTGATGAAGACAGTTTGTTAAATGAGTACAGCAGACACATGGCAGGCCAAGGCAACGGGCATTTCATCCATATTCTCCTGTCTCATTCTCCCCTTCTCCACATCAGATAAATCAGTGTAGTTCATAAACAAACACCTTCTATAAATCTTACCCAAGACTTTAGTTAAATAACAGAAGATACCTACCACTCGTCTCCATCTCACTTAAGACCTTTTATATCTCCCACACTAACCGTCTTTTATACCGCTATGATTATTGCCTAATTATAAACAATAGCTTCATTAAAACACGAATATTTATAGAAGCATTTGTGTCACCTACCTTTAGGCCTTTAACTGCTGCAGCTAAAATGGGAAAGCAAGCTCCTTATAGCATTAGCATGGTCATCCAGAGGGCAAATCAAGAGAGCTATGCTGAGCACCGATGTCAAATATCGCTGCTCTCAAGCAGCTGCCACAGACATCTGCCTTCCTCTGCTGGGGTTATGAGAAGTCCAGGGACTTCTGACCCTGATTTTACACACTGACCAACTGATTTTAACTGGCAGTGAGAAAAGTCCCTTCAAAACTTCCCATCCCAATTTCCTAAACTACAAATCAAACCCGCCACTGTTTTCTACAGTATCTCCAGCGTGCCTGTTACTGGCAGTTTCACACACTGTATAATGGGGAAAACGTGGAAGATACTCAGCTTAATCATTTCCTGTATTATTCAGCGCATTGTGTGCAATACCTTGTGGATTCATTATCTGGATAACAAAATGACTGCAAGAGCCATTAATGTTGGTGGTCGGAAGTAGTCATCTGCAGAACCAGAGCACTGTGCTCCTGCGATCTACGGCATGGGGGACGCGAAGAAAAATCCCTCTTACCTGCTATGTACGGGTGAGAAAAACCCTTCTTCCCTGTGCAGGAAGGTGACTAAATCATTATGTAACTGTGGAAAGTCTCAGTGACTGCAAAAACTGAGGAGAGAAAAGGGCTTTCCTACTGGAAGCCAAACTGTTCAAAAGAATGGAGAGAAGGGCCAATAGGTCTAACACAACCTAAGCCTTCTTCAACTGAAATTCACTGATGAGCCAGAACTTTTCGTCAGTCTAGTACATGAACTTACTATGTACTAGATGCTCTGAACTGTTCTTCAGTCCTGTGTATAGCACCTCAATGAGCAGTACAACACCATCAGTCAGTGACTGAACTCACGGTGGATCCCCATTACTGACTGTTAGAGGATACACCCAATCTTGGCCAGCAACACTCATCTTCTGGCATGGAAGTGGTTGGCTAACCACTGCAAGCAGGGCATGGGTCGAACAAAAGTACAGTCACTACGTGGAACAATTCACTTCTAACAGTGACATCCAAAAGACATGTGCCCAGACTAAGTTGGTCTTTCAGCTGAATGAGCATCTGTTTCCACTGGCTGTAACAAAAACTGGTACAATGAGAGTGGTGCACAGGTTGCCCAGACAAACTGTGGGTACCTCACCACTGGAAATGTTCAAGGTCAGATTGGATGGGGCTAGTGAAAGACTTCCCTGCTCACTGATGGGCAGTTGCATTAGATGAGCTTTAAAGGTTTCTACCAACTCAAACCGCTCTGGTATAAAACTAAAGATACATAACTGTGATACATAACTAAGATAAATGTGACGCGTTCATTTAGATGAGTAACTGTGGGGTTTTGGAGTTTCATCAAGAGAAGCATTCTCAAACCCATCTAATGCAAATATGAGCTTTGCTTTTATCTAACAAGCTCTCTCAAAAAAAGATACTTTAGGGCTTTTGAGAAAATTTGGTGAGAATAAGAGCATCATGGAGTTTAAGGATGTGGTCTCATGGTGGGCTTGGTACACTTGGGTTAATGGTTGGACTTGATGATCTTTTCCATCTATGAAGCTATGACTGATCATATTTATAGTTGGATGGAATAAAAACATGCCTGTAGTGATTTATAAAAGCTGTCCAGTGATGAGAGAGATACAGCTGCGAAGGTGACAGAGCCCTCCTGAACCCAGGACAACCACACGAGTGAACGAAGCCCGAGAGCAAAGTGCTGCTCTCCCTAGCCACAGATGTGGCCACGTACTGCCATCAGTCTGAGCCTGCACAGCTGGAAACATGTCATTCCTGTGTGTCCTGGTTAAGCACAAAGCACAGATTTCTGTTTTGATGGCAACATAAACTGCACCACTGGAAATTCCAGTGGAAATATTTCTGTTATTTCCAGGCCACCAGACACAGGTATCACTTGCTGGTCTAGTCCTCTGGTTTCCAATTTGAGAAATGCCTTTAATGGAGGTGCTTTCTCAAACACAAATACTACTGAACATAACTGTACCTAAGTGAAAACAGCTAAGAGAGCTGTTTTCACATTAACTTTGAGCATGTTCTAACCTAGAAAGGGAGGATGGGCAAGAAGGAAAAAAAAAAAAAAGAGATGAGAAGAGGAAGAAGTTCTCTTTGTGGCATTTCTCTTTCTGCAAACCCAGGAGGAAATAGGTGTTGGTACAAGCAGAAAGGAAGAGAGATTTACATCTCCCAGTTTGAAAACAAAGTGCTATCAGCAAAAACATTAGATTATTGATGCAGAGAGAGAGGAAGTTGCAAAGCTGCTTAACATTTCAAGAAGCTGTGAGGCTTTTCACTCAGTGCTGTAGCTGGGGAAAATAAAAACATTCTTTAAGCAGGATTTAGTAACTCAATAACAAAAGTCAGATGGATTAAATGCTGCATCTGTTATAATTATATTAACAAAGTACTGATAGAATCATGCATGTTTCCCCCTTGTGTACCATACCTTGGGCAAAGATGTGCTGTAGCTGTACAGACTTCCTCTGTTATAAATTAGAACACAATTCAAAGTCACCCTTTCTGAAATGCTATTAAAAAATCAAGGAAAATTACTCCAGATAGAAATCTGACCCAGAGATGTTTTTCAGCAAAGATGAGTTTTGGAATAAATTCTACCAAAATAGATCTATGTGGAAAGATTTGAGATACTTTCACCGGTGTTCCATCTTTAACAGTATATTGGAACAGGTAGTTCCCACTATTAAATAGGTGGGAAGACAAGAGATTTAGAATACTCTGCTTCCAGGTGACCAACCTTTTTGTCTCATAGTGTGGATTTGTGGGATTAGGTTTGTTGTTGCTGCCATTTTATTTATTTATTTTTTTTTACTTATTTTCAGAGGTGTTTTGAGGGGTAGGGAGGAACTACAGTTTGGGGTTTTTTAAAATATAAGCATATGCAGTCTTAAACAAAGGTCACTGTATTATGCAGCTAAACTTGGGTACCAAGAGGTGAGAGAGCTCAGAAGTTACAAGTGTACTTGGAGAATCACCCTCCTGCACTCAAGAGATTCCCAATTTTTACACCGAGGTTACACAATCAGCTGAAACACTACTGCAAATAGCATCAGGTCAGGCTCTCAGCTGACATGAGCTGCAGTTAGTCTACTAAAAATCAATTAATCTTTCTCAGCTTATCTGACTCACTCAGGAAATGTGCACAATAATATTAACATTACAGTTCTCCAGAGCTGAACATGCAGAAGTGGCCTCGGTTAACCTTCACACACAGCTCCATGGTGCTGGAGACCTGCATGAACGCTCCAGTAACACCTCTCCCACAAAAGAGCACGTCAATTGAAATGATGAAAACAGCCATAAAACACACACCAGTTGCTGAAAGCAATTTATCTACAGCAGTTTGAACAGCTCGCAACCATTGTAATCACATTTTTGCAGAATTGCAGAAAACTGGGCTGGGAGGAACTTCAAGAGGCCATTCATCCTTTCCCTGCCCCAGGGTGAGCTGTAGCAACACCTACACACCTCTGATGTGTCTCCCTGTTCCTCATCAGGTTTTGAGCCAAAATCTTTCATTCTTGGTCTCAGGCCAAAACAAGTTAAACCCAGTTATTTGTCTTGGTTTAAGCTTCAGGTGTCGGCCTTTAATGCTAACAAATACCCAGAACATCAAGCTGGCTGGCTGGTTGGGGTGTGAAGCAGAACTGAGCCTCTGCGAACACAGGGACAGCAGAAGATATAAACAGGTAGGATTACAGACTATTTCTGAGAAAGAGTCAAGCAGAAATAAAAAACTCCGTCCAACAGATCTCCATTGCACTGATATTTTTAGTACATATGGAAGAGTCCACAGAGGTCATGAGAAAATCTGCAGTGCTCTCATGGAGACCATCCTCCCCACGATAGGCACAGAAGCAGCGGGTGTGTGCACCCTCCGACTGCCAGACAGAAGAGGCCACTCTGTTCCCAGGGAGCACAGTTGTCCTGTTGTCTCCACTGTTGCTCTGACTGAGCCTGTTTTTCACCCCCCAGCTTTTACAAGCTTCTGACCAAGTCCCCTTGCAGAGGCACAGGAGCACATACTTCTCATCCCCTCTGTTTTCCCACTAGAAAGTCACAGGCTCAGAAGACAGTCCCATGGAGCAGCCAGTTTCTGGCTCCTCTGCCCCCAGACCTCTCAGGGCACAGACCCAGCGATGGAGCCTGTGGAGGGAGGAAAGAGGAGGCTGGCAGGGAAGGCCACTGCATGAGCCATTCTGCATAAACAGGACTTGGACAGTTCTCACCAGCACAGAGCAGTTCAGAACTAATGATGCTATTGATGGCGCTTCTTGCGGTAACATAAAGTGAGAAGGCTCTGGATATCAGATCCTACACTTAGAAAAGTTTTAAATTATTAAAGCAAGGCATCTATTCTTGTACCGAGGCATTGCTGCAGCTTATTTAAAGAAAATAATGCACTAATAAGAACAGTTTTTTCCTTCCACATCTTCCGGGCATGGCATCGCTAGGATCTGCTTGGAAACGTTTCCATTGCCCGTCACAGTCCTGAAAACAATCCTGTGCTTGTGAGGAGATGCAACCCAGTCTCCTCATTGAGATTCTAAATCAGAACACACATTTCTTCTATTTTTTCCCCCCATATTTATTTGCATGCAATTATTCAGACAAATCATAGTCCTCAATCTCCTGGGAGTGAGTTTGTTCCAGTCATCGAGAGGGCTTTTTTCTGCTCTGATGTTCTGTTTTTCAGGGTGAGGTTATTTTTTGTGTGTATGATCTTTTTTCAATTATGCAAAACCCAAGGCAAAAGTGTAATGAAAAATGCAACAACTCTATTGCTTATTTTTGTGGTCTGACATTTTCATTTCATGTCATAATGAGTCTAATCAATCTACCCTGCGTTACACACCCTCCACACTCCTAACCGGCACCAACTACAAATAGATATCTGATTGCTTTCTTCCACAATTGTATGAAAATTGATGTCGCTTGTCACAAAAAGGGTTGAGGCTACAAAGAGCAGCACACAGAACACCAAGTATTTTAATTTAACACCATTCTTCGCGCAGTTCTCAAATCAAAAGCAACAATGCTAAATTCTATTATTAGTCCTCCCACTTGGATCATCAATGAATAAAGGCGTTAATGAGATGGAGACCTGGAAAGCGTCGTCCTAGGAGCCATAAGACGTAAAATTAAAATCAACACTGAGCCATTTGGGATTAAAAATCCTCACTAACTCACATGATCACCAAGGAAAGGCTGAAGTACTGAACAAGGACCATGTGTAGTGGCTTGTTCCTTTCTGTACAAGTAACAGCCACTGTTTCTCTTGGGTGACAAATGTGTGAGTCTTCCCATGATCTACATCAGAGATGCTGGGCTGGTTATGGTCAGGGAGCCACGTTGGCAGCTTTCCATCCCGGGGCTCGAATTCTCACAGCTGCCAATGCACGGGACTTTCCTCCTCTCCTCCAACAAACTTGCTCTTATTTTCCAAGATGAAACATGGACCGTTGTCCCAGTTAAGCAGGAGGTCTCCTTCAAGCCTTCCCAGAGCCCCGATGGGCCTCACATTGGCAGCTGCAGTAAAAACAACTGCTCCACTTCAGCAAGGAGTGGCCAGTTGCTGCAATCACCACCTCTGCCCTGGCTGAGGGATGTGACATTTCTTCATACGGGTTACAAAAGTCTTGCCTTTATTTTCACTTGAAAGCTTGTCCCTTCCCATCACAGAATCATGTCTGTTCACTTGGTGCCAGCCTCTTGTGCTTTAAAAAGTTCAAATGGAAGAACAGTGTTTATAGGTCTAAAAGTGCAGACATAGTACTCAAGGATGTGGTTAAGCTGTGGGCTTGACAGTTTGGTTAATGGTTGGGCTCAATCTTAGAAGTCTTTTTCCAACCTAAATGATTCTATGGAGTAATGTTGAGGTTTTCTGCAACTATGGCTGCTCTACCAGTATCGCCAGAAGTGACTGCATCACATCCCAAGTATGTTGGCTTAGCACCTCACTCATCAGAGGTCCACATGAGTTTCAATTCCCAGTGCTGTCCCACTATGAAAAACAGGCTGTACCTACAGCAAAGATGGACACAGAGTGCTAAAACATCAGTGATTCAGCCCCAGCTCTCAACCACCTACTCAGATGTGACAACCATTTCATAAAAACATCTGCCTGTTCTGCATCGGTGTTACCGGGGAGGAAAAGCAGCTGGGTCTTGCAAATGTGCAAAGCTCATACAACAATAAAACAGGTCACTGATCAGATAAACTCTCAGGGCATATTTGCTGTGGAAGACAGCACGCGTTTCAGTTCCTCACAAGGTAACCAAACAGATGGCCAGTGCCATCTGACTTAGAATGGCCTCACAAAAAGGGGGTGACATGATGAGGGGATGCAGGGCAGCGGTACACAAACCCATCTAAGGTGGACCCTGGTGTGTGCAGGAGTGGGAGTCCAAGAGCTGTGAGAGCCTGGAATGGGTTGCCCAGGGAGGTGGTTGGGGCCCCATCCCTGGAGGTGTTTAAGGCCAGGCTGGATGAGGCTCTGGCCAGCCTGGTCTAGGGGGGGGTGTCCCTGCCCATGGCAGGGGAATTGGAACTGGATGATCCTGCGGTCCTTTCTAACCCTGACTGATTCTATGACTTGGTCTAGGTGATCCTGCTGTTGCAGGGGGATTGGACTGGATGATCTTTCGAGGTCCCTTCCAATCCCTAAGAATTCTATGATTCTACGATAACTTTTTGCTTGCATATTACCAGAACCCTGAATGCCATCATCAGCTGTCCCAGAGATTTCACGGGAGACGCAGGGAAGTCTAATGGCTGCCGAAACCTTTGTTCAACCAAAAAGAAATACCAGGTGATCTCTCATTACATCCCAACAAGATTTATGAAGAACAGCTAAGAGAACTGGGTCTGGTTAGTCTGAAGAAAAGGAGGCTTAGAGGAGACCTTACTGCTGTCTACAACTACCTGAAAGGAGGTTGTAGAGAGGTGGGTGTCGGTCTCTTCTCACAACTAACAAGTGATAGAACAAGAGGAAATGGCCTTGAGTTGCACCAGGCAGGGGATGTTTAGGCTAACCTTCAATGAAAGGGTCATCAGGCCTTGGGACAGGCTGCCAGGGAAAGGATCAAATCACCATCCCTGTATGTTTTCAAAAGTCATGAAGATCTGGAGCTTAGGGACATGGTTTAACAGTGGGCTTGGTAAAGCTGGATTAATGGTTGGACTCAATGATCTTAAATGTCTTTCCCAACCTAAATGATTCTGTGATTCTGTGACTTGCCACTGAACGAAGTAACAAGACAAGCAGAATCCAAGGAATCTCCTTTAACTTGAATGATCCCTCCAGGCCCAGTCCTCCCAGGAGTGACAGCAATCACCAAACTTTCAGCAGCAAAACCTCACCCTCACAGTCACAAATAAAAAGCAAAGCTTCATTTAGCACATGAATTGTTTTCAGTCCTTTCTAAATCCTTTATACACTCTGTGCATCAGCAAGCACAGTTAAGGTTTTTATTTTCATACAGCGAATGAAACACAACCCTGATAGTTAAGAGTGACACAAAGAAACAACCAACAATCATTCTCCTCCCAAATATTTCTATGTATCTTTCAAATGCCAAATAAATCAAAACCCAGAGAGACTTCTACACCGTGGGCCAGATCTGTCAACAGGTATAAAGCAGCACGGTCTGAAAACCTCTTCGTACATTGTTAGGCTGCCAAATTCTTGATGAAAAGAATTGAGTGGATGTCAGCATATGCTTTATGTCAAGCAGACAAGAGGACCTTTGTCAGATAGGAATTAAATTAATCCTCACTATAGGAACTGTATTGTGTGTTTTAAAAGAAAACCACACTACAAACACATGTGCAGGCCTGAAAACTGGGGTAAACGGCATGAGGAATGTCAGCTGAGGTCTGCTCCTTACAAGGAAGGAGAGTCAGCAGTAAGGGATGCTCTGACCCACTGCATCCAGAGAACTAGTTTTATAGGAACTGGCAGACTTGCTGCTCCAAAGCAGCTGCTGGAACGTTTAGCTTGAAAGGCAGACTGCTCCGTGCCTTTTCTCTGGTGTCTTTCAGCTGTGATGCTAAACCACTCTGCTCACACAGCAGCACCCAACATCAGCATGGTTCACACTGATGATGGGACTGGAGTGCCTTTAGGCTGACTGGTGAGACTGCACGCAGCTAAACGGCATGCTGACGCCGACCCCGCGGCTCTGTACCCATGCCAGAGGTGCCCGGAAGCTGTCGCGTGATTTTTGAGGGCTCAGCTCAGCAGGTTCACATCAGCAGGGCGGTTGTACAGGAGCCATTTTCAGTGCTGGTTGTTTTGTCACAAAGAAAGCAAACAAAAGCAGCAGCCAGAGACACAGACCTGTGCAGTCAGGAGAGCAGCAAATGACTCATATACTGTACAGCTGCATGCAGGACTAGCCCATGCTAGTCAGCACTGGGTATTACAGATAATAACTCCATCTGCCTGCATTATATAGATACCAGGTTTGCAGCCCACGCAGCTGCCAGTTTTCTTGCTAGATACTGAAAAACCAGCACAGCACGCATCGAATCACTCAGCAGCAATTATTCCCTTTCCTGCTTCAATCTTCTGTTACACAGTCTCATCTGGTCTAAGAGATTATCAGTTAACAATATCTGACTTTTTACTCCAACAGTGGAAAAAAATAACTGATAAGGAGCACAACTGATAAATTCAAACTTACAAGAAAAAAGAGAAGGCAGAAAAATGGAGGTTCCCTTCCCTTCGAAAAGCCCATCACACAAGTAGGTCTCTAATAAATGAAGACAACTGTAGGCTGAAACAATATGGCAGTTTCAATCGGACACAAAAATCTTGCTGGCACTGCAGCTGAAGCCATACATTTTCAAGGAAAGCTGCCAGACCTTTCCTGGTGTGACTATTTAATGTTTGGAGAGAAGTGAAAGCATTTTGTGTTTAGAGGTTACTCTATCAGCACTCACTCTGTTCTCTTAAATACCTTGGTTTAAATTAGGGATAATTGTAAGATTACTCACAAAATCTCCAGCCCCTCCAGATGAGCAGTCTGGCTTGCAAGTGAGAACAGCCTGTTAAAAAAGGCAGAAGTACATTTCCATGTGGAAAATTTTAAGATTATTATTACTAAATATAACATCACAGACTTTTTTCCCACTATTTCATTCACAGTAACATATATACACTCTTCGCTGTTTGTTCCATTAGATAACAGGTAGCAGAGGCAAAATCACATTCTTGAGGCACGTAGGGGGGGGAGAGGAATAGGAAATAATCCCACGTGGTTCTCAGACCCATCTTCTTACCAAAATATCCACAAGAAAACCAACATTCTCATAGAAAGCTGAACTGAGGGAGGAAAGGCCCAAGTATTGGGATGTTCCAAACTGAAAGCATCACTAAGAGTTATAGTTACGAACTACTTACATCAAGGGGAATAAAAAAGAAAATGAAGCAAAGAAGATTCACTTGATGTGGCACCTAGATGGCAGGGAGGGAGAGAAGCCTTTATTCAGCCACACTGAAATACTTTACATGCACAGTCGTCACTGCAGTGTTGAAAAAAATGAAGGGAAGTGTCGCTGCTTCTTCCTTGTATCTTTCTCTGCTGCGGCACCCTCTGCCATCCAAATTCCCATTCCCCCTCACACCTTTATGAGATGTCAGTGCAGTGACTTTCTAGGATTTTGGGCCAAGTTCAAGAATCCCCATCTGCTCCCGTTGGAGAGGAATGAGATCAGACTGCAAATGTGTGGCAGACTCCGAGCAAAAGAGACAGGCGGGCACGATTTGGCCACATATGAAAGTCAGTGCCAGCTTTCGTCATTCAGATTACAAACTGTAGGCTAGCCTCTGTCTGGCTGTAATGAAGCATTCATATATTCAGTTCATCACCCATTTGGGGTAAGTGCATGTACAGGCAGGCGCTCTCAAGACACTTCATTAATCTACATTTCTCTTAAGGATGTTTAGAATTATAGACGTGCACGCACAGGAGGAGCTTTTCAAGACTTCAAAGCAATTAGGTCTCGAGAAAAGTGGCTTCGGTAGCACACGTTCTCACAGCTATTTACATAAATTCAAATCAAATGTATGTTTAAAACAGCACAAGGCTTCTCATTAGGCACGGGTGATTTTTCCAGTTTTAAGAAGGTTTTAATGGCTCTGCACTGCATGCTCAGGAGCATCCACTTATGCAGGTGCCCCTTGACAAACCTACACACCCACTCTACAGGTTCAAACATGGAATTTATAACACTCTGTCGTTATGGTTGGCAGCACTATGAAAATCCATAAACAAAAGACATGATTTATATCAAAATATCAGGCTTCAGGGGACTTGCAGCAACAAACAGCAGAAACAGAGCCAACACCTGAAGGGCAGAGCAGCACACAAACTCAGATCAACTGCTGGAGCAAATGTGGGTCAGTGACTCTCTGACGGCAGAGAAGGAAGCAACCATCCTGGAGAAAGGCTTGAAGAACAGAGAACAAAACCAGACTAGGCAACAGCTCCTGGACACCCCATTCTATGTTCAGTGATGTTCTGAAGTGCCTAAATCTGGAGTCAGTTTCTGGAGATGATTCTCCCCACCTATCTGGTGGTCACAGTAGCCCATGGCTAAAGCCAGGAGCAGAAGCCTGCAGCTGTTGACTGAACACTTCAAACTTCCTTACTGGTAAAATGCTAGATAGTAAAAGAAAAACAATCACCAAGAGGAAAAGAAAACAATAAATAAATAAGAGAAACTAGGCAACTGTTGTAAGCTGGAACGTAGGAGGTTCCACATCATTATCAGAAGGAACTTCTTCACAATGAGGGTGACAGAGCACTGGAACAGGCTGCCCAGGGCAGTTGTGGAGTTCTCCTTCTCTGGAGACATTTAAGACCCGTCTGGATGTGTTCCTGTGTAACTTGGTCTAGGTGACCCTGCTCCAGCAGGGGGGTGTTGGACTAGATGATCTTTCAAGGTTCCTTCCAATCCCTAATGATTCTATGAACTGCCCAGAGCTACATGAGAACTTCGGTGAACTGGAAACTGGAGGTGGATCATGCAGGTCGCAGTAAGCCCTGTAAGCAAGTTAATGCACTCAAAGTAGAAACTGATTCACAAATGCCATCACATATTCTGAGACATACACAGTGGGAGATCACAGAGTCACAGAATATTGGAGGTTGGAAGGGACCTCGAAAGATCATCTAAGTCCAAACCCCCTGCTGGAGCAGTGTAAGCCTACAGTACTCTCTCAAGATGTTCTACATGGGGCTTGAACCCATGACCCCAGGAATTCAGAGTCACATGCTCTAACCACTGAGCCAACCAGGTGCCCCAAGATCAGTCCTTCTGCACCTGACCTTCTACCTTGCTTCTAAGCATGCAGCAATTTTGAATCCTGTCTATTTAAACTTTACAGGAAGACTAGAATTTATCCATTGCTGAAAAGATAAAATAAAATAAAAAGGTGACCCTAACTCTGGTGGTAAATATTAGACTCCCTTATAATCCCAGGTATCTCTCTTGTTTCCATCTATTTTCCTTTTAAGTCATTTTGTGTACTTAAGAAAGAGAATAAATAGTCCATTTTTTTGTCCAAGTGCATTTCTTGGCCACATCTGTGGCTAAACAAAGCCAATGTGATTACATTCTGCATGTGGTTAAAGCCTTAAGTCCACTGTTTTAAAACACACACAAACACACAGACACATCCATACACCTACAGATACACACATATAGAGCCTTTGCTCATACTCAGAAGAGATCTTGGCCAGTCACCTCGACTTGATACTTTTTACAGTGACCCTTGTAAAAAGCCATCCCCAAATGTGCAAGCTATTAAGAAAAGATGTGAGGAATCAAAGTGATTGGCAGACTGAAGTTGTAGGCTGGCTAAAGCGTGAGCCTGTTTAGCATTAATGCCAGAAGATCCTCTCTCACTCTAAAAATCAGATGTACCATTTGCTTTATTAGCTCTAAATCAACTATTCATTTGATTTACATTAAAAATAGGAATTTTGAAATTAACACAGGCTGCTTAGAACTAAAGTCACGCAAAGCCAGCACTTCTTTAATTGGAAGTGACTGCTGCTGCTCTCACTGCTGTACTGCTGCAACAGTCTGCAAGGGCAGCACTAGGAGTCTGTCAATACCACCACCAAGAATTCATTTGCTAATTAAAACAGAGTTGATTAACTCAAGGCTTCCTTTTCCATTAATTGAGTACCACAAACTGCCTCCAACTACCATGAATTCAGATCTGAGGAACTGAGCGTGGAACAAGTAGCTCATGTACTATCAAGAATGACAGTTTCACAGATCAAAGTAAAACTTTTTAAGTGGGGAAAGAAGAAGAAAGATAAAGCTTCACCTTAGTCATAAATGGTTGGACCGCTGATCCTAAGGGTCTTTTCCCACCTAAATGACTCTATGTTTCTACGACAAGTCACTGCAACGCAGAATAACTTAAAATTCATGAAACTTCAGTCAAGAAACTAAAAATGAAAGTCTGACCCTTAAAAGGAAAGGTCAGATATTCCAGTCATTTCCTCTTATATTTTTGAGAGGCGCGTGGTCCGGCGTCACAGAAAAGTCTACCACGAGTCACAAACGTGCCGCCAGCCAAGATTCATGAGTTTCCCTTTCAAGCTGGAGACAATTACCAAAATAACAGACACACTTCTCCAGCACCCAGCTGAATAAAGGGAGCCAGAGCTCTTCTTCCTCAGCAATCCATTCCATAGAAACAACTCAGAAAGCAGCTCTGCAGGCAGAGCCTGGGGCTGGCATAGCGCCTGCTGCACTGGGGCCATTAACAACATTAGAGCTGCTCATACCCCCTGTTCACTGCAGGAGCCTTGCTAAGAGTTGTGGTTACTACTCCAGGTCAATGCCAGTAGCTTGCCAGTCCTTAGCTACAGAAAAGTGCTACCCTGCTCTGCCTCTAACCTTCTGCATACTCATGCAGTATTGAAGACACACCTATTATTCCAAGCACCTTAAACTCCATCTAAACCTACTTTAATGATGCACATGGAGTCTTTCAAAGAATCACAGAATTTGTCAGGTTGGAAAAGAACTTCAGGATCACCGAGTCCAACCATTTATCCAACTGTCCTAAGCCCATCGCTAAATCATGTCCCTAAGCTCCAGGTCTGCACAACTTTTGAGCATATCCAGGGATGATGATTTGACCCCCTCTCTGGGCAGCCTGTTCCAAGGCCAGATGACCCTTTCGACAAAGAAGTTTTTCCTAATATCTAACCTAAACTTCCCCTGACACAACTTGAGGCCATTACCTCTTGTTCCATCACTTGTTACTTGTGAGAAGAGGCTGACATCCACCTCTCTATAGCTTCCTTTCAGGTAGTTCCTCCTTTCCAATATTTTTAGTGAACATAACATTAGGAGAGGCTGAAGACTTCTCCTTTCTTAATCTTCACAAAACCATTTTCCATGAAGTACTTTGTAACAGGACTGCTGCAACCATGCTGTAAGTCCTCATTTCCAGTAACCATTACTGGAAATGAGGAGTTTATAATGGAAACGGTGCTTAAATACAGCACCAAGTGGCATGAAACCCTGGCCCTGCTTCTGGAAAGTAAACACATTTAAAACCTGAAAGGCTCTGCCATCATCATAAAAATACATGCCCTACTGCTACGTGCTCTCCAGAAGCTTCATTAGATGGAGCTGGGCATGGCCACCTGCCCTGACCCTGTTACCACCAGCCGCTGCAGCCATTTCCACACTAACAAAGTGCACTAAATTAGAATCTAGGTTTGTGATCACAGGAATGAAATCAGTGCACACACAAGTCACTGCTGGAGAGTTACTCTGACTGGTTGTCCATGATAACACCTAGTTACTCTTTGCCTGCATTAACACCTACTCATTCCTCCAAACCAGCAACTTCCACCACCACCATCCTCACTCCTTTGACATAATCAAACTAGCCTTCCTGTAGGAAGGGTGTTCCAGCTACAGTTTAAAAACAAACTACCTGTGTGCACTGCTCTGAAACTGCAACTCCCACCTTCCCTATCATGTTCCTGTGCACACTGCAGATGAACAAAGAAACAGAGAGCAAGGAAAACTCCACCAGCACAGGAAGCTAATAAAGAGAATAAAAGCAACAGGCAAGACTAAGCAAGCAGAGAATGAAGAGTATTGATTGGAGTAGTTCATTTTTCATTCATGGATATTCTTTCCAATAGGTATCATAGAAGCACTCAGTGCTTAATAGGTGCCATCACTGTGCAAATATCTTCTAAAATAAAGACTGATTTACTTCTAAGTACAGAGAAAAGCCCTTTACCAAGACATTGAGTGGCTTCATCCAAAGCCTGTGCAGAAGGACGTATGTGAGAAGCAGCAGAAACAGGCACAAGACCTTCAGAAATTGTCTTCCTAGAGGACAGGAATACGCAGAATTAAAGAGCAAAACAAAGCATGGATCATGTAAAACAGAGGAAAACCTATCCCCAGTGAAAGCCCTTTGATACTGAACCAACTTAACAGGAGGTGGGTGTTACAGATGATGAAATATTCTGTTGTTTTAAAATGTGAAGCAAATTACCGTATGTTTTCATTTGATAACCCTGGTTAATTTGTCAGTGACCCTTGACTCCTCTGAGGAGAAAGAATGTGTATTATTAACTACCCTTCAGAAGGCTTCAAAAGAAAAATCTCAGCTGGACACACAAGTCTCAGTCTTAGAGAAAGAGAGACCAATCGCTTCCTACTACTCTGCCTTAGTCTTCCTGCTCCTCGTTTAAATGCTTGCAGTATTTGTGTTTTAAATATTTATCCTTGATTCTGCCTAGTCCAGATATTTTAACTATAAAAACCCGGTCAGTTAACAAATTACACCCCATTGTTTAAAATGTAAATTTTAATCCATAATTACTACGCAAGCCAAGGCCTCGTTTGATTCCTTTTGCATAAATTGCCCCACTCCTTCCCCAGTCTTCATGACAGAGGAGGTTGCTCGTCAACATTTTACTTTATTATCCCGTTAGTAGCTGCTTCTTCCTTCTCTAATCCGTTAGGGTTTTTGATTTAGATAAAAATGTCTTCAGATACTGCCTGGCAACAGCTACAGCAGTCACATTCAGTTGCAATGGAAAATGCTGTTTAATCTACTGTGATTTGTCTGATATTAAATGCTTGGAATATTAATAAAGGTGGTGGGGAATTGTTATAGCATTGGAAAGATGTGAGGTAGTCAACATCCGTTTCCCTTGTTTCCTGAGCAAACATGCAGTGATGCACAGAGCACACATGCAGTGTTTTCCTCCAGAGCCAAAAGTCCTGTGAGAGGGTCTGACTGACCAAAACACGAGACAGTGCAGAAGCAGTTCCCAATCCTGCCCGTGTGTCTTGTGTGCAGCCATGTGCACGCTGCAGGATGCTGGCTGGAGATGACATGGACAAGCACAGACTCAAGCAAATGCCCCTTCAGTGTCCCCTCAAAGGAAGTGCCATCATTCTGCTAACTTTCGCAACATGTGCCCTTGGGCAAATGAGCATCAGATGACTAACAGTCTTCCATGGAAGGGAGCCAGCGGGCAGATTGTTAATGAAGCCTTCCAAATGACACTCCACAAGCCTGAAGGGTTAGAGAAAAGAGGGAAAGAGGTACTGGGATAGGATGGGCCATTTCTTTCAGAAACTAGAGCCTCATTGGTGCAGCTGACCTACATTCTCCAACTCAGCACTGAAGGATGAGCCAAAACATGCATAAACCATGAGCCCTCATCAGATGAATCTACAAACAGTAGTGCTGGTGAGAACAAGTCATCTCCTCTCATGTACTACTGTCACCAGGCACAGATACTAAATATGATCCCAAACCACATCTGGTTTAACTTGCATAGGTTCCTTTACAGACTGCACCTTGCCAGAACATCATGATAGATTGCCATCTGTTGACTCAGGTGGTGGTAAGTTTTAAATGACCAACATAACCTTCACCTTTGAAGTTGAATTCAAATCAGCTTTAAGGCTTCCTTATTGTGATTAATTCTCTGTAGCAAGGCATCTCTTAGATTTCAGATAAATTACAGCAAGTTCCAATTCTTGTTTTTAACCAAGGTTGTCCTTCCCTTGGAAGACTTCAAAGGTTCTCCACAATCTACACACACATCTAAATACCCTTCTGCATGGCCAGGAGCACCTCCTGCACATTCAAAGCTTGCAGTCTGTGGCTTTTAGAGTTTTATAAACATCAAGAGCAAATTACATACTGGCTCAAAATCCTGCTCTGGCAGGGGGATTGGACTAGATGATCTTTCGGGGTCCCTTCCAATCCCTAATGTTCTGTGATTTTGTGATAATAATCCCATGCCTCCATTTTTCACTTCAGCTGAAAAGGATTCAACAAGATGCGTTGGAGGAGAAAATAATGGTGTTGATCTGTATTCTAGAAATGAGCAGATGCTAGAAATGAAAATTATTTAAGCAGAAATCTTGGTTGTTAAATATTTGCAGCATTTTCTATGTTTCAGTTTTTCTCTGCAGAAGGGTTGCTGCAACACAAGCCTTTTGTCTGCTGAGAGGCAGATAAATTACAGCACTAATTGGCTGCATGTAACACAGACTTAGTCAAATTCTTTATTACAGATGGAAAATGACTCAGTTCTAACATTCTAAGCGAACACTCTGTCAGCCGTTATTCCTACCAAGACTGCACGAAGAGATATAAGTGATGGCAGAGTAAGTTCACAAAACCATCACAGCAAACCTGATTTTATTTCCACAGATAAAATTACCCGAAGCAAGCTGGGCACTGAGTGGAACAGATGTTTTGTTTAGAGATGAAATTCATAAAATGAATTATCTAAAGCTAGCAAGTAGATTGCTTTTGGTCCTGACTCCAGATTTTAGAACAGTAGAGCTGTCCTCTTCTATATCAGTGATACTCTTGACTCCTCATCAGTTTCTCTGCTTTGGAATAGCTACTCATGGAAATGAAATAAACTAGTTACCAAATTCATCGCATTAAAAAAAATATTAAGAAGCTATCTCTGACTTTTACAGAAAACCTACTGACTAATGTTACTTGTTTCTCAGAAATCTAGTTCCAACCTCTTAACGAGTAAATTTAATCAGGACGCAAATATTCAGGGCAAGGGGAAGCCTTGGAGCACTTCGATCAGGGAGATACCAGAAATTAAGCTGGACTGGATGTCTCATTACAGCTAAACTACACATTTATTTTTCAACTTATTTGAAAATAAGATTTCTTCCCCATTACTTTAATGTATCCCTAATCCAGATTAAATCAATGTTTTGATGTACACAATCCAGAAGACTTACCCCCTATGTACATTCAATTAAATACTCAAATATCATCTGGACAAACCAAAATCATGAGGTATTCCATCTTTTGCCAATGTTGGCTTTATAATTCTGTGTTTAGATCATACATCAGCAACAGAAAAGCTGAAGCACAGAAAACCTCTGACCTCATCTTGGCCAAGACTTGCTCCTGTATGACAACACTGGCAGGATCCTTGTACAGTAAGACAAAGGCACAAAGGCAGTGGAAGTTTCTATACCTCACTGAGCTACCAGCTCTGTGAAGCAGTGATGACCACAGCAGTGCTGCTCCACCACACACCAGGCACCCAGAGCAGGATCAGACAAACATCACACCTATGTCTGGCAGAAAGTCTTCAGGCTCTGCTCACCTGTGTTATTCTTCTATGGAAAAGCAGACAGTGATTCCTAGAGAGGCACACGCTGCCCCGCTGCCCCTAGAGCTGGTCTTCCTTTTCTTCCCACTGCAGCCCTGCTACTGCATTTGGCTGCTGCAGGTATAAGAGAGCCCCCTTCCTGCCCCTCCTGCCTCCCTGCCATCCTCACCTTTACAGCAACAACAGAAAACACCTGGCTCACCAGATCAGATAGCAGAAACCATCCTACTCACCCCACAGCAGCTGCCACCTGACTTCCCCCTCCCCTCTCTTTTCCCACCTCCCTAGATCAGCCCTGCTCTGTGGGCTGGCACAGGAACTGGTATTGCACAGGGCATGTGAGGGACAGGAAGCTCCACTTTGGGGGGGGGGGTTCAGCTTCCAGAACAGTCCTGCACAAAGAGGTGGCACCTACTTTGTAATCTCAGACTGTGCTGGCTAAACAATACAAAGCAAACATTGGGTTGCGTGCTGCAGTGTTCACATCACAGTAAAAGGAGGCAGAAGATGGTCAAAGAGATACGGCTGCACCAGTGACTGCAGGAGCTTTTGGTGCAAATGGCGGGGGACAGGCCAAAGGCTTGTGAAGCACAGCAGATGGACAGCCAAGGCAGGTGTGGTGCATTGAGATCAAAGATAATAGCACTGTAAACACAGAAACCTGAACTGGGTTAATTGGGTCCTTCTCCTTATAAAATAGTTATAAAAAGAAACGTGAGATTACGAGACCAGTTGAAACTGCTGTGCTAATAACACAGGAAACTATTGATGTCAGGAAGAGTCATTCACTGAACACAGAGAAATGAGTGCAGAGCTGAAGTGTCTTACTGTTTCTCACAAAGTTTTTTAAGCAATGTACAGCTCCTTGTAAAAGTTAAGTGTGGCAACTGGAGAGAACCCACATCCAAATGCTTCTGCAGCGGTGGTGGGGTTGCTGAAATCCTGAAAGCAGAGGATACTAAAGCCTTTCCTGCCTTAATGCAAGGTGGACCATTTCAAGTAACTTTCACGACCTGCCAAACAACTTGGACAATGTTACACCACTTCAAAGACTGGGGTAACGTAAGGAGCTCAGAGGAAAACTCAGCAGCATACACACTTTATTTCTCTTCTTCATATGAATGACTGTGCAACTGAGGTCCCCCTAAACTTAAGCAGCACTAACAGATCAGCTGGTGGCACAGAAAGCCAAAAAGCAAGCCAGGAATACAAAAAGAGAGATGGAACTGGCCTAACAAGGTCTAAGGCACATCTTGCTTGGGGAAAAAAAGGAAAGCATTGAAAAGACACTTACCACAGGATTCTGCAAATAGGGGCTGATGCCACTGAGCACTACATGTGGCTGCGAAACTTCACCCTGGTCTCATGAGCTCATGCACATACACTCAAAGTTATAAATCTAGCCAAGCTCTTGCCAGAGTCAGTCACATGTTTCCCTTTATTTCCACAGCTGCTGAAAAGTATCATCGCATCCATACCCGATCATGTCCAGATTTTCCTGGCTTTCGAAGGATCCATGCTCCTTATGTAAAGCTTGAGCTGGAATGGACATTTAACTCATTTAACAGAGTGTTTGGTTGTACATCTCCCTTCATGAAAAATTTAACTTGTTTGCTGCAGAAGCTGTGTCTTTTTACCCCAAGATGCTCTCCAGCAGCAGTTAAGTAAATAAAACAAAAACAAGGAAAGGACTCAGAGTGTTTTGTCACTAACACAGAGGAGGGGGGCTTGGTTTGTTTGCATGAAGTTCAAGCAGAAGCTTTATGACTTAAGTAGAATGAAAGCAAGTGGGTTCGCAGAAGGAAGGTTTCCATTAAACAGATCGGAACTGGCTGCGCAGTAATCTGAGCTCTGTATGAGCTCACTTTTTGCTGAGACAGTCAGCAGTGAAGCAGAAACTACACAAAACACAGGAGGGACCTGATGACAGATGAGATGCAACGCCAGGGCCATGTCTGAAATAATGACTAGCTCTACATTACAGCCTGCCGTGACACAGCCTTTCCACATTTTTAAAGCTGCAAACGTAAATAGCACTTAAAAGGACATTTAACTCAAGTGGTGAGCCAGGAAATGGTAAAAAGCAGACTGGAAGAAAATGATGGATTTCCCTATGCCCCAGGGAGCAGCCCGGGGAAGTTCCAGCTCTCAAGAGAGACTCTCCCTTCACAGTCACCAGGACTCTCAATCTGTAGGGAGTGGGCTTTCAGGATGTTTTCTTTCCCCCTACTTTGCTGGTTGTCACAAGAGGCTGCTATAAGCTGTGGCAAAGCCCCCTCTGGAACACAAAAAAGCCATGAGGCAGCTCAGAATGGCTGACATGTCATAAGCCTCAACTGCTTTAGGGGTCTGGCAGAGATCCTGGCTTAGGGAGTCATCCGTCACCTGCACTGAAGTCAGTCAGCTCTGACTCACTGAAAAATAATCATTCTGATAGTAAAAAGCAGCTATTGAAAATAGTTTGTTGCTTTCTTGCAACAGAACCAAGCCAAAGCTGAGCCAGGAGACTCTCCAAAAGCATCTACAATTGATAGAAAATGTGCCACCAAGGACAAGGTTTGGGCTGGGCAACGCTGCCTGGAGTGCACTTCTGGCCACCAGCACTCACTTTCCACAAGAGCAACCACAGTCCCCCTGACTCCTACAGCAGGTGATGCAGGTAACCCCTGTGAGAGAGAGAGTCCCCCAGTCCCACAGCAGCAGCCCACAGAAGGATAATGGGAGGAGATTGTGGGAGTTGTGGCAAACGTAAGAGCTAGCAGGACTTGTAGCTCACCCAGTACCAGGAGCACACTGAAAGCACAGCACAGATGCTGCCCCCGTGCTCTCCCTTCATGTGGTATGGACTGGGCTCTAGAGGATACAGAACATGCAGTTTGCCTGATGGGGAGCTAACAAGACATGGTTTCATCTCAGAGCAGCAATTCTCTCTTCCATGAGCTTAAAGTTTCACCTGCAGACCTGCCTGTAATCAGCTCAGTGTCAGAATCTGCACTTAAACCTCACTGGCTGAGCCTGAAGATTAGAGATAAAAACCAAGAGATTCAGGAACAAAAGTAAAGTGAGGCAGGCAGAGCTGTTGTTCCCCACCTCACTTATCTCAGTAACTGCAGTCACTCACTCAGAGGCAGCACCAACATCAGTTCCGTCTCCTCTGGAGAGGTGGGCAGGCTGGTACTGGTCTCCAGCAGAAAATGTTAAGAACTGTGGAAAACGTGGCACTGAGTGGGGAGGTTCATTCCTCCTGAGGGAGGCAAGATGAACCACCATCTGCACTGGCAGCACAGCTGCTCAATACCTGCTCAGACAGTTTAAATCCTGACTTACTGGGTTGAGTAGCATTTGCAGAAAGACCTCCACCAACAGGAAACGACAGGTTAACGGTATCAGGCGGCGCAGGCTTTGCTCAACAGGGATTTTCCTCTCCATGGAATTCTGCAGGTGGCATCCTGCATACTGTAATCAAGACAACTGTGGGCAGACAAGCAAAGTCACCAGGACTCCTCCTGTGGGATCAACACTTTCTGTATCCAGAGATATTATTCTAAATATGGATTGGCTTGGGAGTGGTGGCATTTTAGGCCACCAGTTAAAAGACAAAAAGGGAAAGGAACTGTGTAACCTGAATAACCAAGACTTCCTTGCATACAGAGGCTGGCCAGCCAAATTTTCTTCAGCTTCACTATGGGATGGAAATATAAATGGAAACATCAGTATTTTTCATACCAGGTAATAATGACTTAGCAGAGTGTCCCTGATTCATATTTACTACATGGGCAAGAGGCCAGACAAAGCATTTAGTTAATTAAAGTTTTACTGATAGCAATAAGTGGTACAATTCTGAAAACCCTTTTTTTCTGAAGAATGCGGTCCTTAATCTGCCTTTTACATATAACAGAGGTGGGGGGTAAGCAACAACCCCAAACAGAAAAAACATGTAACCTGCTGTAAGATTAAAATAAAAAAGTTACCACTAAAAGAAAGAAATAAACCCCAAAGTCATCATTCAACACAGTCATCCCCCTAGAAGCACTAAGCAGCAGATGAAATGGGAAGGACCTGCCATGGCTGCTAAGGGAAATGCTGTTTTAAAAAGTGACGTTTCAAATAAAAATCCAAAGGCAGGAAGTAGGAAAAAAATAACGAGATCCTTATACTCTGCAAGCTGGCCAAATACCTCAACTCTTGTTAAGTTTGTTTTTCATGTGTTACTCACTAGGCGTGTTGGTGCACCGGGACGAACACCAGATAAAACATGCGGTTATTGGCCAGCAGAGATAATGCAGGTCTGCAGCAGCTTTCCTCACTAAGCATTTCCTATTTAAGCAAAGATAGATCCCACATGATGTGACAGGCCACTGATACAAAGAAATTGCTTTACACCATCATCCTTTGCTGTAAAAACAAAACCGTCCCAAAAAAACAACCAAAAAATGCCCCCAGCCAACACATATTAGCTGAATTTCATACTAATTCGTACTCTTCACTGATTTCATTAGTGTCTCTAACTTTCCATTGCGTGTAAAAACAACATTTTCTGTGGTACGTCCCAGCAGGATGTTGAATTCGGTGGTTACTGAACCTCAGAGGCCTGAAGCCACTTTATAAACACCTAACAATTTGAAATAACCACTTTCCCATCCATTCTAATTTTCAAGACTTTGCCCTGCACATGTCACTCGAGTCGAGTTACGGGAACAGCTCATTCACATACAAAAACTTCTAGATTAAAGTGATAAGATCAAGAGAGGTTCTTCTCCCCTTCTGCTCTGCCCTGGTGAGACCACATCTGCAGTATTGTGTCCAGTTCTGGACCCCTCAGTTCAAGAGGGATGTGGAGCTGCTGGAGGGAGTCCAGCGTAGGGCAACGAGGATGAGGAAGGAGGTGGAGCACCTCCCTTATGAGGAGAGGCTGAGGGAACTGGGTCTCTTCAGCTTGGAGAAGAGGAGACTGAGGGG
This sequence comes from Rhinopomastus cyanomelas, assembly GCA_013400115.1. Classification (NCBI taxonomy): domain Eukaryota; kingdom Metazoa; phylum Chordata; class Aves; order Bucerotiformes; family Rhinopomastidae; genus Rhinopomastus; species Rhinopomastus cyanomelas. Next base: position 951,724 of record VXBP01000934.1, on the reverse strand, counting down.
TGACCTCGTTAATGTCTATAAATATGTGAAGGGTGGGTGTCAGCAGAATGGAGCCAGGCTCTTCTCAATGTCATCTGGTGATAGGACAAGGGGGAATGGTTGTAAGCTGGAACACAGGAGGTTCTACATCAATATGAGAAGGAACTTCTTCCCAGTGAGGGTGACAGAGCACTGGAACAGGCTGCCCAGGGAGGTTGTGGAGTCTCCTTCACTGGAGAAGTTTAAGACCCACCTGGATGTGTTCCTGTGTGACTTGGTCTGGGTGATCCTGCTGTGGCAGGGGGATTGGACTAGATGGTCTTTCGAGGTCCCTTCCAATCCCCAATGAATCTACGATTCTACAGTTGTAACCAAATGAGGGAGCTGAAATACGTGGGGTTTTCCCATACTCCACTCTACAAAACGTCTGTGCTGTTCTCTGTTAGCAAAAACGAAAACCCATCTACGACTCCCCTNTAATGTCTATAAATATGTGAAGGGTGGGTGTCAGCAGAATGGAGCCAGGCTCTTCTCAATGTCATCTGGTGATAGGACAAGGGGCAATGGTTGTAAGCTGGAACACAGGAGGTTCTACATCAATATGAGAAGGAACTTCTTCCCAGTGAGGGTGACAGAGCACTGGAACAGGCTGCCCAGGGAGGTTGTGGAGTCTCCTTCACTGGAGAAGTTTAAGACCCTTCTGGATGTGTTCCTGTGTGACTTGGTCTGGGTGATCCTGCTGTGGCAGGGGGATTGGACTAGATGGTCTTTCGAGGTCCCTTCCAATCCCCAATGATTCTATGATTCTACAGTTGTAACCAAATGAGGGGGCTGAAATACGTGGGGTTTTCCCATACTCCGCTCTACAAAACGTCTGTGCTGTTCTCTGTTAGCAAAAACGAAAACCCATCTACGACTCCCCTCCTCAGACACCCACCAAATGGCAGTTAAACATAACTGAAGGAAATCGGTGCGGTTTGCTTGCACAACAGGCTTTCTTCAAAGTAGCAACCATGTTGTAAAGAATTTAGGCACAAAGCAGGACGAGTCTAGGACACTATTTTAATGCCCTCACCTTAGTTAAGTCAGTACAGCTCCAGCAAAACCAGACAGAGAGCCGGGCTACAGGAGTCACCACAGGGAGATCACTTGGTGCAGAGCAAAGCTGCAAAAATATCCAGAGAGAGAGTTTCATAGCCAAGAAGGAAATACAGGACCAAATCAGCTCCTGTATTTGTTAAATGAAGTTAAATGACCTTTCTAGATTTTTTTATATGGTAATATAAGTGTGCACTTGCAGCCCTCCTTGTGAGCTTCAGCTGATTTCAGCCAGAATTTTAAATGCTTTGAAGCCTCCACAATACGAAGCTCCCCTAAATTTCATGTCAACTGGAGATTGAGTAATGAAAGACTGCAGCCAGAAGCCCAGGCTCTGACAGGGCTCATTCCAGGGCTGCTAGACAACAGTCACAAGTAGTCGCCCTTGGAAGCATGTTAGAAAAAACAATAAACAAACAAAACCTTAGATGAACAAGAACTGAGTTGCCAGGAAAACAAACCCAAGGTTTATGGAAGGCAAAACTGGAGGAGCCCCACATGAACTACACTGGATGACAATGGGGATTTAGCTATGCAGAACAGAAGAGTCCAAGCTCGTGATGCTAATGTGAAAGGCTGGTGCAAGTTTTATCTTGCACAAATCAGCCAGAAACATCACAGCTTTGGCTTTCTACAGCTTTGGTATAGATATGCCAGTTGTTATACAATTGTTGGCTTTTTTCAGTTGTTGTATTTCGTTTTCTTTGCACTGTAATAGTACAGCCTTACCCATTTGTACCTACTGCTGCTCTCCTTCTGAAAGTGGGTGTCTTGTAGGATACCTCTGGCCTCTGAGCACATTTAAGAGAAAGGAAAAGCCAGTTATCAACCAACCAACCAAAAGCCTCAAAAGCCCAAACTACTCCAGCCTGAAGTAGAAAGGCCTGTTCAATGAGGAAAAACACTGTGATGGACATGATTGAAATTTCAGATTCTCTCACGAGCGGTGTTCAGTTATTTTACAAACTTTCTGTCGTTTGCCAATTACATAAGTGACACCTACCATCTAGAGCATTCGTCACTTCAGGAAAAGAGAAAAAGAAACAATTCATACAATTATAGAATCATTAGGGATTGGAAGGGACCTCAAAAGATCATCTAGTCCCATCCCTCTGCCACAGCAGGATCACCTAGACCAAGTCGCACAGGAACACATGCAGGCAGGTTTTAAACATCTCCAGTGAAGGAGACTTCACAACACCCTGGGCAGCCTGTTCCAGTGCTCTGTCACCCTCACTGGGAAGAAGTTCCTTCTCATATTGATGTGGAACCTCCTATGTTCCAGCTTACACCCACTGCCCCTTGTGCTATCACCAGATGACATTGAGAAGAGCCTGGCTCCATCCTGCTGACACCCACCCTTCACATATTTATAGACATTAATGAGGTCACCTCTCAGTCTCATCAAGCTGAAGAGACCCAGCTCCCTCAGCCTTTCCCCATAATTGAGGTGTCCCACTTCCTTCATCATCTTTGTTGCTCTATACTGGACACCCTCTAGCATTTCTGTGTCCTTCTTGAACTGAGGGGCCCAGAACTGGACACAATACTCCAGATGTGGTCTCACTAGAGGGGGAGAAGGACCATTCTCGATCTGCTAACCAGATCTAACAGTAACCAGGTCTAACCCTGCTGCAGTGTTAACACATGTTGCCTGTGAAAAGCAGCACGTGGGCTCCAGAATGGGGCTGGGAGGAGAGAAAAGCCTGGTGAGAGGCAGTTTGCTGTCATTTAGTGCACATACAGGAGTATAAAACTTAGCTGGGTTTCAGCTGAGAGCCTTTAACTTCTGAAATCAAGTTTTCAGCTTCAAAACAGCAGGCTCTCAAGAAAACGTTTCATACTCTTCACTACTCAGGTAAAGGGCAGAGGAACTGTAAATTCAATTGTCAGGGTGAAGAGATGTAGAAAACATACACATCAAAAAGGAAAAAAAAAACCCAAACACTCACAACGGAGACTAAATTGCAAGTTGAGAGGAAGATAACAGCAAAATCTGATCATTTAAGCTGCCCACCCTACATTTGCACAGTATGTTGATACTCCCACTCCAAACCAAATCAACCCTGTAAACTTCAAGCCCTATATTCAATTATAAACCCTGGGCAGAAAATAAAGCCCTTTCAAAAATGTTCTTCTGTTCCCCTTCCATTAAGGACTTTAAAGTAATAACACTTAAACCTAGTCTAGGCTTTAAAAGTCCCAAACGGTAATGATTCAAGCTTTTAACTTCCATTCACCCACTCTACACACAACAGTTGGTTTACAGGAAGTTTTTAAATTGTTTTGAAGGGCACCATGGCTCACTGCTGGCCCTCCTGATTCTCTAACTGCACTATCGCTCATTTACATTTGGTTTTCCATTAGTCAAGTGCTGGCTAGTTCACATTCAAATGAATCACAAGCACCAGAGCAAACAAGGCTGTTAGGGCAAAGGAATCCAATTCAAACAGAAGACGTTTAGGAGCCAGAAGACTAAAGAGAAGTTTGTTTTTTTCACGCATGATGCTTGAAAACAAAAACTAATCAGTAGGAAAGTCTGAAGTTGCTGAAGTTTATGTACAAAGGCCGCTAAAGACTCCCTATCTCTTCATTTTCATTAATGACACAAAAGCATTGACTGAAAACACTAAGTGCTGTAGTTGATTTAATTCCTTCCAAACATCTCCAGAAAAGGGGGAGAGAGGTCGTGGCCTCTGTGATCCGGAGAACTTACCACGAGCAAAAAAGTAGTGTTTACTCTATGCTCAGCCCAGACTGTAATAGAAATTAACATTTGACCAGGGCAGAGGGAAAAACTGCAATTTAATGAAACCACAGCCAGTGACAGCCCAGAGAACGATGCCAATCACTCGTCCTTGAGTCAGCTACATCTCCACATTTAGCACAAGTGCTTCGGGTGACTCACACCAATCATCTCTTCTCTGAGAGACAAGCAGAAGAAATTTCAAAAGGCTGCTACAAAATCAGATGATGCTAGAGAGATGAAGTGCAGTTTGCCTGGTGCTCTTCATTTCACAGGTGACAAGTGATAGGATGAGAGGAAATGGCCCCAAGTTGTGACAGGGGTCGTTTAGGTCAGACATTAGGAAAAACTTCTTCCTTGAAAGGGTCAACAGGCTGCCCGGCAAGGGGGCTGAATCACCATCTCCAGATGTGTTTAAAAGTCGTGTAGATCTGGAGCTTAGGGACAAGGTTTAGCAGTGGGATTGGTTGGGTTACCAGTTTGACTCAATGATCTTGAAGATCTTTTCCAACCTAAACTGCTCTATGATACTGTGAATTCTAATATGTAGTAAGAAATTTTCTCAGAAGCAACAAGCTTAATGGGGGTCATGTAAGAGGCACAAAGACTGGCAAGTAAGACCATGGTCTAAGCAGATCATGTTTTCAATAGGAAGCAGCATTTTATGCTGCCTACTTGCCTACAGGCCTTCATGAGAAGGCAATTTTTATACTGAGGTAGTGAGTTTATGCTTGAAATACTAAGTTTATATTATCTTTTTATGATGTTCCTTTTTGCTGTGTTTCATCTTGTTTGCCTTCCGTGAATTCAAAGTCCCAGGTTCACATCCTATCCTTAAACTAATTAGTTTATAGCTGCAGGCAAGTCAATTGAGCCTTTGTTTCTCAATGTGCAGAAGAAGAACAATAACAAATCTTTATCTACTTTAAATATACACACAGAATCCACTAGGTTGGAAAAGGCCTTCAAGATCATCTAGTTCAACCATTAACTCAACACTGACAAGTCCTAGATTAAACCATAACCATAGCACTGTGTCTAATACCTCCCGGGAGGGTGACTCCACTACTGCCCTGGGCAACCCATTCCAATGCTTGAAACAGAGATTGGAAGGATTTGGTAACCCTGACAGTTTGTTTTTCAAACGCACAAAGATTTTGTGGAATCCTAAGCAGACATGATCTAGTTTAACCACATTAATAATAGTAAAATTCCATGTTTAACCACATGAAATAATAGTATTTTTTGTAAATGGTTTGTTGAGCCTTCACTGCCTCTCTGTCCTGAGGGATACCACTTCCTATAGTCTGGTGTAGCCTCCCTCTTAGCCAACCATGACAGAGTTCACAGCACCTTATCACTTTTAAAAAATAAAATTAAAAAAACAGCAATACAGTGATTACAAAGACATTTAACCTTAAGATTCTAATTAGTTGCATTTTAGCATGCTGGATTTTTCTCCAGTCCCTTTCCTGGAGGAAAACATCCAGTAGGAAATGGCAGCTTCTTAGCTCCTTGCTTTTACAGTAATGACTTAGCACCAGGTTGCACATAACTTGTCAACACAACAGTGAGCACAGGAGATTTCTCAGTCTAATCCATGCCTGACTTCACAGAACTCTGAACAACTGTGCTTAGAAAGTCATTTCTGTCTGTGTCTGGTTTAGCAGTCAATCAATCAGCTTCCTATTAGAAAGTGTGATTCTGGAGACAAAAATAAAGATGAATCTCCAGTCTTGTGAAACATCAAACCCGAGCAGGACATCAGCTGAGGTTTCTTGTTGTGTTGGGTTTTTTAAAGGAATAAATGAACCTACTACTGGTTCAAACCTTAATAGTTAATCCTAAGTAGTCATGATGCTATTTGTAATAAAAATATTAAGATCCAGTATTAAAACAGAAAGAAGGAATCAAAATTATCCATGAGAGCCATAATTTAGTGAAGAACCTTTTACCACTGTATGCTATGCCTGGTTTCATAGGGCTCTTCACCAGTCCAGTTCAGTCAATGTTGGAAGGAAAAAGCTCTTTGAGAGCACTCACTCCTCTGCTGTAAGTTCATTCTAAACTCTCGTCTTCCAGTCATGACAACTGCATCCTCCCCCCTGCCCAGTACCACATGAGGGCAGCCAAAAGAATTAAGCATCAGAACAAATTCTTCCATCAACACAGAAGGAAACACAGGAAAGTCAAGCCCGTGACACCACTGGAACTGCAGCAGCCTGTGAGCATGCTATTTATCTGCATAATTCTGAGGGAGGAAAAAAATTAAAGGGTCCAAAAAACATTTCACTGGAAGTTGATACATGGAGATGCTTCAGCAATGAAGAAGTGACACCAAGACCTTAACCAGCATTGCGTTACAAAACCTGGGCATCCTTCTGGGTGCCAAGACTAGCACATCATGGACTGAGCCAACCACAACCCCAGCACCACAGAAATTAGAGCTGCGCCCTGGCAGATGCTGTCTGCAGCCCTCTCATACCAGCAACACTGAGACAGCTTTGGGGAAGGGAAGAGCCACATTAGCCATAGGAAATGGTGGCAGAGGATTAGGAAGAGACCAGATACCAGAATCACAATGTGAGCAGTAAATTTAGCTACTTCGGTACCCATATGTCCCACTGCTACAGCACCCCAGAAGTCCTCCAGAATTTAAGTACTTCAAAGTCATAGAATCATTTAGGTTGGAAAAGACCTTCAAGTCCAATATTATCCCAACTGTACCAAGCTCACAGCTAAGCCATGTCCTTAAGCTCCCTATCTATACAACTTTTAAGCAAGTCCAGGATCCCAATTTTAGAGCTGTAAAGCTCCACAACAAAAGTTAAATCAGTCACAGACATTTTCTAGAAAAAAATACTGTTCTAACCTTTTACAGTTCTACTTTCTTTGAACATAGGATTTACTATACAGACTTGTGGTTCTCCTTCCCTGCAATAATTTTTGGCTGAAGCTGGCAAATGGATTTAATTTAGCTACGAGAATACTTTGTCTTGGATCACTTAATCCTATTAGCTACCTGGAAATAGGTAGTGAGGTTTAGGAGATGCCTTTTTAATGTTCCTGGGAAGAAAAAGTTGTGCCTTTACTATGCAGACAGCATATAGATCCCTGTAGGGCGGCTTACAGTGTTAAAACTCGTTCCTGTAATGCAATAAACACGAGTGATGACACACACACACATAAAGCTACAGCCACACTGGAAGTTTCAGCAAAGGTCTGGCTCCCCAGCAAAGCAGCTGCATTGAATGTAAAACACTGGTGGAAGAAAAAAACTTCAGGTTTGCAAAACCACTGGGCTGGCATCACCAAAAAAACCTCAAAAACCAAAACCCTTCATGTTTTTGTGTCTCTAATGTCCACTCACTCATTCTTTCTTCCCTATTTACACTGTTAAAGCCTTAGAACAGAGATGTCTCTCTAGGGCAGGAAGAGCCCTCAGGCCACCCCAAAACAAAACAGTAGCTGTCAGCTCAGTGTTATTTTGTAACCAACTTGTTCTCACATCCTCAAGCGATGAAATTGACTCCACTCTGCTTACATACCAAAAACCAACCAAAGTCATGGCACACACAGTAAATTCTGGGGTTTATACAGGATACTTTGAAGGTGCCATACTTCTGCAGGATTAGGAGAAGGATGGCCAGCTGACACCTCCAGTCTTTCCTTTTTGCTTGTTTTCAACAATCACTAACCACAGAAAGAGCATGGTAGGCTCAAGAACTCAGATTTGAGCTTCCCCAGGAGAGGGATTTCATGCAATGGCACCTGTAATGCATACTGAAGCCTTCTAAACTAAATCCTCCACCTGAGACTGACTGGTGTGGACACAATCTACAGGCTTCCTAACAAGCTTCAACACTGGATTTCTAGCTGCTGGAGCTTAAAAAAAAATGTTTTGGTAAATCAAAAACACTTGAGAACATTTCACTCCAAGAGAAGATGCATGATTCGTGCTTTTCAGAGACCTTGAATTTCTTGCATTCTGAAGCCAGCTTGTAAGGTACTTTCTGAAAAAGGGAGAATATGTTTGTTGTAACCCACTTCGGTTTGCTTCTGTGAATTACACAGAAGGATGGTCTCAAAGGTACCTCTCTAAGGCTTGAGAAAAAACAAGTTGGTTTGCTTTTATAAACAGTAAAAAACCACCTCCCACTCACCCAAAGAAAACCCCAAACCTACCATGACTCTTTCCCCAGCCTTTGCTCCATTTTCTTAAGACACCCAAATTTTGCAATAGATTTCTGCCAGGCTGTTTTCAGGGGGCAGCAGTGAAATGCCAGGTATGAGAGGGTTAAACATGTGTATTACAGATGCATTAATCTCATCTTCAAGGATGAGTTACCTTGAAAAGCTTTAGGATGGAAAAAAATAAATAAGTCATAGACAATCACTACCCAATCAAGCTGCTCCCCATTACCTCCAAAAATAACCACCTCAAATCCCAGTGGCTTCAGATTAAAAGTGTCTTTCATCCTTTACCAACAGCCAAGCCCCACATGGCATCTCAAGGTGAGACCAAGCATCCATCTCTTCCTTTAAGAGCACCAAGGACCTCAACTACAGAGCAAGTCTGAAGGACACAGCAGCAATGCAGTGGAAACGAAGCAAGTCATCTTTTGCCTCAGGGACACTTAAGAGGAAACTGAGGCAGTGGAGACACATTTCAGTTGAAACAGCAGAGCAGGGCACATATTTGAAGGGCTGCTCAGCAACTGTCTGGTCAGAAAGAGGAAATCTCCTTTGGTTCAGTCTAAACTTCTTTGTCTTTCAGAGATACTAAACCGTAAAACTTTTCCTCTACGGTCACATTAACATGCAAAGTGACAAGACCATCCGTCTTGATCTCCATCCTTAAGTGTTCTGCTCAGCTAGGGGTGCACTTCATCCATCTGACAGCATCAACTCCAACTCCCCTGAAATCTGTTCAGCTTGTTTAGAAGCATCCAGCCCAGGCACTGGCCTAGATTAGGAGCGCAGTTATGCACACACGAGTGGTCTTGACCCACTTTTTGTCACATCGCCTTGCCTACTCCGAGCTGTGAACTCTGTTTTATTATTAGCACCAGAACAAAAGCCTGTGTTTGTTCATGAGGTCTCGTGAATGCCCATTCACTGTACAGGCAAGGAATGAAAAGAATTGTTCTGTTATTTTCCATCATCATCCTCCTCTCCCCAGCCCACCAAAAGACCCACTGAATGCCATCGCTACTGAAGTACCCTGGCCTGACAGTGGTTGGCTCCCATTCAGACCAGATGCCACCAGACCCAGTGAGTTAACTAGCACTGGTGAGCTGAATGTCCTTCTGAGAAAGACACAAGACTTAATATTCAAGTAAGCAAAATCAGCTTAATGTTTCAAGACTCAGTTTCCCCTTCCTAAAACACATCATCCTGCAAAGCAGAGGGTCTGCTTCAACCCAAGTCAAACAGGGGCAGGTCTTCTTTCAGAAGCATTTGCAGGTTTCAGCTTTCTAGCTCACAGGAAAGGTGAATAACTCATTGGTATAAAGCAAGACCAATCTCAGCACAAGCAGCAGGGTTGCTCTCTGGGGCATTAAAACACTCCTGATACTAAGAGCACATTTTGTGCTTTGTCTTTATGCTTGTAGTTCTCTACAGGACTGCAGCCCTTACAGAGAGGCAGTAAATGTAAGAGGCTCAAGGGCAAAACAGAGGTTTTACACTTCCTCCTGCAGGCACATACACTGCCTGAAATGGCAATGTAGATGTAAAAATAAAGAAATCCATCCCACCTAAAAGAATGGAATCTGTCCCACCATTCCTAGATGTCTGTGCTGTTCCTGTCTCTGAAGAGCAGCAGATCTGTACAAAAGGCAACCTTCTCACTTTGAGTTGCCAGAGACATTTTAAAAATGTAAGCAAATCCAGGAGTTTTGCTTCTAGGATAAATAAAGCTAAGTAAGGCAAAGGTTATTTGTGTTCCCTGCTGTCATCATGAAACTAAGATCCTTGACCCATCTAAGGAAGCTGATGACCTGCTGAAGACTCAGCTAGCTCCCAGCCACATCTGTGCTAAAAAGCAAACTGTATCACAAACCCTTTCAGTTACAAACACAAACTAAAAAACTAGAGTAACTACTGATCTCAAATGTTATTTTAAAAGGTGATGTGGACCAGCAGACAGAGCACTGCACACAACTGCTCCAAGTTCTCTACAGCCTGTTCTTAGAGACACAACCTGGAAATGCTGCTCTCACACCTGTGGGATTCCTGTCCTTTGCTGCATAGAACTTACAGGAACAGGCTGCCACCTCGAAACATGTTTTGAAACTAAAGTTAAACTATGACAGATGTTGCAATGACAACAGCAAATCAATGTTGTTTCAAACTTCAGCTTTCCCAGTGTGATAGAACACGAAGGGAGCAGGTTCTGTGATCCTCCAGTGTTTTCAAGTTACACGAAAGAGGAAGAAAAGCCCACATCCTTCCCTTTCTCACCCCCTGCCCATATAGACCCCATAAGATGTTTGCCACAGAATTGCCACTCTTAGCTCCCCGATGTTGTGCAACACACACAGCTCTTCACACCAACACCCTGAAGCCCAAGAGCAGCTGGGCAAGAGCAGCAGCCACAAGAGTTTGCAGAGCGGAAGCAAGACCAGTTTGAAAACCACATTTCAAAAAAAGCATGAGTTGCTTGGGGTGGGGATCTGCACTCACATCGTCTCACCCAGCCACTGCGGTCTCAGAAAAGCAGTCCTGGTTTTGCCACAAGCCTTCTGGCTCTGCAAAGCCTTCTCTTCCCTTCTGCTGGCACCTGCTCACATGCAACTGTACAATGGGCCAGATGAAGGATCTCTACAAAGATCAAGTAAGAGACCCATCTCTAAAGGCAGGTACAGAAAGGAGAAGAGAAACGTCCCTCACTGTTGTTTTATCTCTCCTGTGTATGCTGAATGTCTTCTTCTAAGCACACAACATTACAAATCCCTCCTGGTTTTGACAGTCTAACAAAGAACAACATGCCTGTTGTTAGTGGAAGAGCACTAACTACATCCCAGTCAGGTAATCAAGCTGATTTTCATCCCATGCCCTTTGGACCATGCCTCTCCTCTTCTACTCCTTCGTAGATAAGGAAGTTCTTTCATTTCAACACTAGCCAATGGTTCAGAAGACTTGAGTTCAAGCTCTTGCACCACTACACAGTTCCTGTGTAGTCAGGGACAACCCGTTTGCTTTCTTGTGCTTTTACTCCCCATCTGCAAAGGGAAGATGTCTCTCCAACAGTAGGAAAACATGCAGCACCTTTCCAGCTCAGTTTTGAGAGGGTTAGTACAAACGAAACATGCAGAGAGATAACCCTGAGAAGAACGTGCAAGATGCAGAAAGAGGAAGCATCACTGAGAAATGCAGTCCTAGACAAAGAGTTCACCTTTCTCCTAAAAAATGGGTTTTTTCTAATAAATCTGCAGCTCTATGTTCAGGTTACCATGAGACCAGTTCCCTTTCCCCTGCTGAATCCTTCCATTGTCTCACTTTAAAAGTCAACATCAAAACCCCAACTTACATGGCATTCAAGTAAATACAGGAGAGCTGCAGGCTCTTGGCAACACCACACTAAGCTGCAAACCACACTTGCACCGGTACTCAAGAACACGCCAGGTCTGGCCACATCAGAATAAACTTTGGACAAATCACTGAACATTTAAGCACATTTTTTCTCCTCCAAAGTCAGACAGTGCACGGATCTTGCTCTCTGCTGCCTGCTTTTTCCAAAAATGTAAGAAGGGTATCAGCTGCAAGTTGTGTCTGACAAGCTCATTTTGTGTACTTGGGAGATGGAAATAGATCCAAAGTTGTGCAGCACAAAAATGTCAGACACAAAAACGGCTCAGCAGAGGCTCTGCAAAGCTGAGCACTGAAACTTGCTGCCTAAAACCACCACGGTGCCAGAACAGCCGGAAGAGTTGGCCACATGTATTTAATACTGTTAACTACGTACAAAGATAAGTCTTAGTCAATATTTTTCTTTTGGGGAAGCTCTGATAAAGCCAAAGTTCTGTTAAAGCAAATTACCAGTTAAACAGTTCCACTCCTCTTCCCACAGCTCATATTTTAAGAATATTTCCTTCTAACTGTCTCCATTTTTCCTTCTGCTTCAATTTTTAGATGATTTTCCTGTTGTTACTGATCTTAAGAAGGGATGTTCTCACAAACACTTGTTTCTCAACATCACAAGTACGGCACAATGTAAAAACTGAGTAAAATCCCCACCCCAGTCTGCTCAGTCTCTCCCAAGCCTGGCTGTTCCACTGGGTGACTCTGCCAAACAATATGCTACTGACCATAGTCACCACACAAACCAGCTTGTCAAGAGCAGGCATGTGCACGGGTGAGGAAGATCTCCCAAGGGCGGCTGCCCCACAGCTCCTCACTTACCCAGACACGTAGGGTGGTGTTGGTTTCGATACAGCTAGTGTCAAACCTTTTAAATCTCAAGGGTGGGCTGGAGTTCAGAGAAACTTCTTAATGTTGAAGAGAGAAAAATGACGCTAAGACTGGAAAAGAAGCGTGAGAGTAAATTAACAGGTGAAAGATCTGAAGCAGACAAGAGACAGCAAGTGGGAAAGTATTTAGAGGACCTGATGAGATGACTCTTTCATTTCTACCTCTTACTTTCAAGAAGCATCATCATACCATTCTAATTAATAATACTTAAGTGTTGGAGGCAAAAATCACAACTTTGCTCTTGAGCATTCTGGACTATGAAAAACAGTGAAGTGACACTTCACCTGCCAAAAATCATCCCTGGCAAGATTCCACTGACATCAGTGGAACTCCACCAAGCATGAAATTGGCCAGTGGTTAAGACAATAAAGGCTTTGTTTTAGGAGATACAGGGCATTTGTGGTTCTTTTTAATAAAGCCCAGCAAACAATTGTTTATTGTCCCTGAGCAAATATCACTGACAATAAGCAAGCAGCTACTGCATTCACAGTACATGCTCTCTGTCCATATATTGCTGGGAAAGCAATCACCAATACAGCAAGGGATTCTCAGTGTCCTCTTAGTATCACAGCAAGACTAAAGACAGGTTAAACCTTCTCAAATTGCTTAGAAGATCCACAAGCAATTATTGCCACTTAAAACAATCTTGTTCCATGCTCCTACTTCTGTGCCAGGCCAACTAAAGTTAAAGATGCTCCTTGGTGCGACACGTACCAGGACGCGGCACCACTGCCAGAGAGTTAATTCAATCACACTCTCACCACAAACTGTACACAGTGACCACGTTCTGCTCATGCAGAAACATCTTCTCCTTGTTTTGTTGCTTTTCTGTTTGACTATGTGAATTCTCAACAAAACCCACATAGTTCACATGTTCCTGCCTCTCTCTCAGAGTTCGCTACAAGCACGTCCTGAACTTACAGGACCAAGCTCTGCTCCAATGCCAGTCACAGCTAGTCGCTGCATTTACACCGATATAGAGCAGAACTCACTAAGCTATGAAAAAAATCCAATGGACGAAGTGAACAAGCAGTTAAGTTACAAAGAGCTCCTGCTCTGCACCACCTCTTCACCTTGTGAACCCCCAAACTACATTTATCCGGGCAGACCCCGGGCCAGATGCGCTGCCCTCCCAACCCAGCACACAAGAAAATCTGGACATCGGGAGTCTCACGGACCACTGACAGAACCACCCTGGGAGGGATGGAAGCCCTGGGAGGCAGCACAAGTCCCAGGTCTCGCCGCGCTCCCAGCCTTCCCATCTTCTAAAGATGTGTAAGGAAACCTTCACTGTCCACCCCGCAAGTTCAGCTGCTCCGAATTCCTATCTTACAGGGCAGGGCACAGAGGGAATAAAACACATCGCATTTTTTTCTGCTTAGCCTTCTCCACCTCTTCTTCCCCGTCCCAACCGCACACTCCCCCAGCCCCACCACTCTGTAGCCCCCAACATCAGCAGAAGCCACCACAGTGAAGTTGCCTCACTGGCTCCTCAGCCCCAGGGAGCCCCGGGAAGCGGCTCGGGGCTGAGAGCGGGGTCGACGGGACCGGCCTCACCGCCTCCTCACTGCCCCGCATATCCCGGGTCACCCTTTCCCCTCTTTTTTCCATTATCCCCGAGTTTCCCTAGCCCCAATAGTGTGGGGAGGGGTTTGGTGATGGGATCCCCACACACACCCTACACACACCCTCCATCACGCCGCGGACCCCCGCAAGGAACCGCCTCCCCCCGGCTGTCCCGTCCCGTCCCGCCCCGCCGGCGCCTTTGTGTGCGCGGCCACAGAACGTACCTCGGTGGGGCGGCGGGACGGGACCCCGAGGCGGGAGCAAGAGGAGGGGAGGATGGCGGTAGCCGCTCGCTCGCTGCAGGACGGACGGACCGACCGACTGTGGGACGGACAGACCGCCCGGCAGCGGCCCCGCCACACGCGCGAAGCCGGCCCGGGAAGGGGGAGCGGCGGGGCGGGCCGGGGGCGGGCCTGGCGCTGAGTCACCGCCCCGCAGCCGCCTTTGTTGTTGTCGGGTGGGATGAGCTGACCCCGCTCCACTCCATGGGGAGGGGGACACGCGTGGGGCGACCACGGGCGGTACTCGAAGGCCCACCCAGGCTGTGGAGCCTCTCGAGTGGCCCCACAGAGCTGCAAGAGCTGCCCCTCACTTGGCAGATGCGGAATCTCCCCGCTGTGCCTGCGTTTAACTTTCCCCACGTGGTTTCTCCTCCATTTCCCCATCCCCAGTGGATGTTCCCACCGGTTGTCTGTAGGAATGAAAATTCCCACTCTGAGAGTGGGGCCATCCTTGTAAAAGGCCATGGTCTAGCCTTGAGCTCTGTGGTGACAGGTTGGACTTGATGATCTATGAGGTCTCTTCCAACCTTGATAATACTGTGATACTGTGAAATCCCAGCCTGCCAGCCCACCTGGGCCTCGGTGAACCCCAAAATCTGTGCCTAGGGTTCCACAGTGAGCCCTACACCATGGAGATGTCGTGGAGCCTGGGACACAACAGTGTGTGCATGGGAACAAACCCAAGGAAAGAAGATTTTAGGGGATGAAATGTCTGTTTATACGTTGGCGTACGTACTTGAATAGAGTTGATCTTTTTTGTGTATCTATCACTAAGATTATGTTGTGTTCCCTCAGAGTGGATGACTTGAATCACAGCAGAGTGACAGAACAGCTTGAGTCATCCCAGGGATGAAAAGCTTCAGACTGAATTGAGGAGCTCAGTACTAGAGAAATGGAGCGTTCAACATCAGTTGGGCTGTAGACAGACCCTTCCCCTCCAAAAAACCCCAACCCCATGAAGCTCCTGGACATGTTAAGTCATGTAGATATGGAACTTCAGGGCATGGTTTAGAGGTGGGCTTGACATGCTTAGGGCAATGGGTACAAGCTGGAACTCCTATAGGAGGTTCCATATAAATATCAGAAGGAACTTCTTCACAGTGAGGGTGATGGAGCACTTGAACAGGCTTCCTAGGAGGGCTGTGGAGTCTCTTTCGAGTCATTTAAAACCCTCCTGGATGTGTTCCTGTGCGACTTGGTCTAGCTGATCCTGCTGTGTCAGGGGGATTGGACTAGATGATCTTTCAAGGTCCCTTCCAATCCCTAACGTTCTGTGATTCTGTAATGGTTGGTCTCAATGATCTTGGAGGTCTTTTCCAGCCTAAACTATTCTATGATTCTGTGAAGGACGTAGGGTGCTCAGCAGGTGGTGCTATTGCCACCAAATCTGTCCCATGATCGTTAAGGGGAGTGAGTGGGGCAAGGTGGACATCCTGAGTGCAGGTATGTACTGGAAGACTGCTCAGGTCTTTGTGTACTGCTCTTCTTCCAACAGGAAAAAACAAAGGCAGCCTGGGTGAAACTGAACAAATCTGTGAAGTCAATGAAATCCAGAGCACAGCTGGCCTCTGTCAGTTCTGTCTGTTGCCGAGCACCAACGTCTGCAATCAGAGCTTTGCTGTGAGCAAATAGAATGTTATAAAATACCACATACTCCTCAAGAAGTCATTTGTGGTGTGACAAGTTGGACACCCATTTGTGTTGTTCAGGTTCATGGTGTCAGCCCTGGTTATGGGCAGCCCCATTCCCCAGGTGCCCTTTGCTTCACAGGAGCGTTGTGAGAGGCAGCTGTTCTGTGGAGCCTGTGGATACTGTACGGAGGAAAACCTCACAGAAATTGATTTGGGTTTTTTTAAATGCAATGATGTGCCTGGATGAATGAGTAGTTCCATGTGAAGCATGGGAGGAGAGATGACCAGGGAACAGCAGACAGCAAAGAAATAATGAACTGCAAGGCCAGCTGGAATGGTGGTTTCCCCTATCTTTTGCATTCCTGACCTTATAGACATTCCCATGTCATTTCTGTATGTGAGCACTAACCATTTGTAATCTGAAGACATTTTGTAGTGCCACTCCAGTTTTTATCTCTGTTGCCTGAGACACTGCACAGGCAGATGGTTGTCCCTGCTCTGGTCTCTGACACTTTACATCAGTGTTTCCCAACACTTTCTCAGCTCACACAGCTATTTTGCTGCGATGTCTCCCCAGCAGATCCTTCACATCCACACCTTTAAATGGAATGTAACGCTCTGCTGATGCTAACAAAAGTTCCTGGGTATCTTGCCACAGCTTGTCAACAGAGTGCCGGCATTTTTGGTGGTGATAGCTACTGCGTTCCTACGTTAAGTTCCGTTTGACTCTGTGGTTAGGTGGTTGGCCATGCCAGGTGCAGCTTTAGCAAAGTCAGTGGCATCTAGTGATAGGATGAGGGGCAGTGGGTGTAAGCTGGAACAGAGGAGGTTCCACATCTATATGAGAAGGAACTTCTTCACAGTGAGGGTGACAGTGCATTGGAACAGGCTGCCCAGGGGGATTATGGAATCTCCTTCACTGGAGAAGTTTAAAACCTGCTTGCATGTGTTCCTGTGTGACTTGGTCTAGGTGATCCTGCTGTGGCAGGGGGATTGGACTGGACGATCTTTCGAGGTCCCTTCCAATCCCTAATGTGCTCTGATTCTGTGACAGTCTCTCCCCACACATGCCACAAGTGCCTGTCATTCCAGGCAACTCTTACCTTTCCCATGGCTGTTGCCAGATTTGAAAACTACTGCTAGACAAAGTGAGAAAGAGGAAGCTATGGGAGAGGCAGAAAGCTGAAAGGACTCACCAAGAACACATCTAAGGACCAGCAATGGCTGAGATTGCCTCTAGGCAATCCTGCTTTAGCAGGAGGTTTGGACTAGATGAGCATGGAATGTATTGGGTTAGAAGAGAACTCCAACAGTCTTCTAGTCTACCCCCTTACAACAAGCAGGGACAGATTGTATCAAACATGATCTTGAATGCATCCAGGGATGATGCCTCCACCACCTCTCTAGGCAACCTGTTCAGTGATCCACCACCCTCAGATTCAAAAACTTTTTTCCTAATGCTCAGCCTAAACTGCCCTAGAGGTCCTTTCCAACTCTGACAATTCTGTGGTTGCACCGTCAATGTGTTATCCTAATTCCTCACTTGGTGCCTCATACCAGACAGTGCTCCAAGTTAAGCATCTCACAAGAGACTTAAGGGATAGCTTATGTCATCCGGTTGCCAATTTTTGATGCAAGAGCTGTTAGGTACCCCCAACCCCTGGCTGGGGACAGAATGAGTCAGCCCAGCTCAGCTCCAGGCCTTAACTGAGGAACAGGAACACATGAGGAGTCAGTATTGTCTCCCATCTATAAGCCTCTGAAGTTCCTGGCTTTCCCCTTCCTTAAGGCCCAGTGTTTATGTCTCTTGCCTCTTGACCACATGAAAATTACAGTGCAAGGTTCATGCGATAAAGAAATCTAGCACAATTGCCTTTAACAGATGACAAGCCTCCTTCCTCCAGCAGCATGAGTACTGAAACTCCAGCAAGTCCACGAGAAAGCCTCGGGGATCTTTCGAGCTGAAAAGCACCACTATGTAAATGTAAGATGTTACCATTTTATTTTAAATGAGAAGCAGCTATTGGAATCCAGAAAATGAGCAAACTGGCTGCACTTTAGGACAACTCTCAGACAGAATGATGCACTGGAAATACTTACCAAGCTAAATCTCTTTAATATTAACATTATAGCTGAAAGCATATAGTCGTGCTATTGTATTAGTGTCGTGGCACATCTGCAGTACTGGTTGTGTCTCAAGCACTAGGCATTTCAATTGCCTGCTGGTGTTTGTATTTCTTTTCAGTCTAACTCCAAAATTAAAAGCAAAATCATCCTTTAATTACTCAAGTTGTCCTTTTTGTAGCGTAAAGCATTACTCTATACTCCATGCCTGCACCATAGCATTGGCATAATACAACCTTAAATAATAATAATAATTTTACTGTGGCTGAGATAAAATTGAGCACAGTCAGCTGCTGTGGGATTCCCCTTGCTTAATTTTAGCTGTTTGAAAGGAGACATCTCGTCTAAGCAGATCAGGTAGGCTAAGGTAGGTACCTCCAGAAGGAGATTCCTGCCTTCTATCTCAGTTCCTGTAT
This sequence comes from Rhinopomastus cyanomelas, assembly GCA_013400115.1. Lineage (NCBI taxonomy): Eukaryota > Metazoa > Chordata > Aves > Bucerotiformes > Rhinopomastidae > Rhinopomastus > Rhinopomastus cyanomelas. Next base: position 933,408 of record VXBP01000934.1, on the reverse strand, counting down.
TGGAACTGGAATGGTTACTACTGGAATTGCTTCTGCTGGTTATAGGAGAGGCTTGACAAGCTTCAGCTGTATGCCTCCCTATGGGAATTCCTTAGCTGTGTGTAGTTTCTTTACCCAAAATGGCAAGATTCCTCCCATTACCTGCTTGGATCTCTAAACAGCTTCTCAATGTCATCTAGTGATAGGACGAGGGGCAATGGGTGCAAGCTGAAACGTAGGAGGCTCCATATAAATATCAGAAGGAACAGTGAGGGTGACACTCACTTCTTTACGGTGAGGTGATGGAGCATTGGAACAGGCTGCCCAGGTGGGTTGTGGAGTCTCCTTCTCTGGAGACATTTAAAACCCATCTGGATATCTTCTTGTGTGACTTGGTCTAGGTGGTCCTGCTCTGGCAGGGGGTCTGGACTAGATGAACTTCCAACGTCCCTTCCAATCCCTAATGCTTCTATGATTCTGAGAGTCTATGAACACTGCCTGTAGACCAATGCTTTTCTTTCAAGTACCGTGGAGAAGCACTGAATTACATCATAGGAGAACGTGTTTTTCTTCATTCCAGCACAGCCCCTGTAAAGGGGTTTTTTCCTAGATTTTTAATTTAATCTGAGTAAATCAGCTGGAATGCAGGTTGCTATTAAGGGGTTTCCATACTATAACTCTGCACAAACATCAGATAAGTTTCTGATGGAACATCTGCCATGCACATAGATGTGTAAATATGTAGAGGAGCTGAACAATATGACTTTGAGCCTGCAGGGTTTTCTTTACACAAAGCCAGGGGCATAAAAGGGATTTCCTCCAAGTTTTCCTGTGTCTTAATAATGAAGATCAGGATGCCACCTTTGTTTCCTCCTGTTCTGAGCATACAGGGGAAGGAAATTATTCTGGATCAAATCACAAAGAGCAATGGAAAAACCCAGAATACACTCCACGCTGGCACTCAGAAGTTTAATTATGCAGCACGCTGCATCCTTATGGAAGAAGGAGACAGATAAATCCCATATGTTAATAGTTGGCCCCCTGTGGCTGACCTTTGGCTCAAATACTCCACATTGTGATTCATGCTGCACAGTTGGATCCAAAACATGCTCGTTCCCCAGGCTGCTGAAAAAAGGGAGATTTAATTTACCTTCCAACAGCAGAGTTTCATTTGATCTCTGTTTTGAAGACTGATTTTATCCCTGCTTGTAGGTTGGCCTCTGAAGAATTGTTCTGTGGTTCCTCATTTAGGACTTCTAAGACCTAGCTTCTCCTTTTGCCTCCACTAGCTCACTGGGCAACAAGTCATTTTGCCTCAGTTTCTCTCAGTAGAAAAGTGAAAATAACTGTGACTTCCTTGATGACACAATTTGCAGTTTGTAGATAGAGGACACTAAACAGGTTCCTCTTTAGACAACATTAGATTCTGACCTCTAGAATCTAGAGACTTCACAAGATTAGGTCAGAAGGTCACAATTGCACTCAAATCATGATTTTCTGGCCATCTTCTCCACTAATCATGCAGTTCTTGTATGCCATAGATTTGTCTTTGCCTTGATGAAGGAAGTGGAGCCCGTCCCTTGTGAGGAAAGACTGAGGGAGCTGGGTCTCTTCAGCTTGGAGGAGACTGAGGGGTGACCTCATTCATGTCTATATGTGAGGGGTGGGTGTCAGGAGTATGGAGCTGGGCTCTTCTCAGTGTCATCTAGTGATAGGACATGGGACAATGGTTGTGAGCTGGAACATAGGAGATTCCATATAAATGTCAGAAGGAACTTCTTCCCAGTGAGGGTGACAGAGCACTGGAACAGGCTTGCAGAATCTCCATCTTGCCTGGATGTGTTCTTGTGTGACTTGGTGATGTGATCCTGCTGTGGCAGGGGGATTGGAATGGATGATCTTTCGAAGTCCCTTCCAATCTCTAATGTTCTGTGATTCTGTGTTTCTATGTAGTGATCTTACATCATTCTGGCCCCAGCACACAGCATAAGGCACCAAGACTTCTGAGCCCAGGTGCTGGTTTGATTCTGAAGAGGACAGGGACTGTGACACAACACACATCCCATACACTGCAAATACACAGTGCTAACAATCCACAGCACTTTTCCAGGGAAATCAGACCCTCAAGCACGTGGTAATGGGTGGGCTCGAATCTGTAATGCAGAATGTTTCAATAGAGTCAAATAACACATCACCAGCATCTGCTATAGGGTTAAGGCCTTGAGGTGCTGCAATTAATAACAGCAGAATTCCTCTCTATGGGACTTCTTTAGAGTCTGCTCTGACACAGCAAGCCTCATCCACAGATTGTTTAAGCTGCCACTAAAATTGCCAGAGCCCTTAACTGAGTGTAGTCTGAGATCTCGTTTCTGCCTTCCTCTTAGATGAGATGAAGCAGCAAAGCCTGATGAAGGCTTGGAAACTGCTCCTGCTCTTGTGGAGATCATGAAGGATTTTGCTTGAGCTGGGTCTGTAAAGACATGCCCGGCTGTCTTCCTAGGGATGACACAGAGAAGTCTATAAAAATACAGCTGTAATGGCTGGAGACACAGAAAAGCATGACACAATGCCTCTGAGGAGGTCCCTACCTCCAGCCAGGACACGTCTGGACTGTCACGCAGGCTGGACAAATTTTTCCATCTCCAGCCTGGTCTGTTTACCAAAGATGACAGGCTGTGAGCAGACTGTACTGAGGGTGGCCTCATGGCACATGGAGCAGACAGTCTCATATCGTTTCCCACTAAAGCAAATAACAAAGTGCTCTTTCCCTCACGAAAGGGAAGACAGGCAGATATTCTCTGTGCTCTGAACCATAAAGTAAATGCAAACTGCAGGTGCCAAATAGCTTTTTTCTATCTTTTATCTGGTAAGATTATGCTCCAAAGACTTTTCATGAGCCACGTGCAGGCTTGTAGAGGAACTGCTCATGGATCGAGGCTCTTCAGCATCTCCCATCACAGAATCTCAAAGTGCTGGTTAAACCTAACTGTAAGAAGTCAATAACCATGCCATGGCTCACCACGAGACATCAGCATGTCTGATCTGGAGATGGAAAACCCCTGCTTTTCATTTTCTGCCAGCTGCCATCCCTGAAACTGAAAGTAAAGGGAGCCTTAGCGATCGCCACAACTAAAGATACAACTGGAAGAAGCAAAAAAAACAACCACATCACACCTGCTGACATTTGACACCTGAAAGCAGCAAGTTTAACCTTTAGGTCTTTGTTCTCTCTATCTCTCTGTGGGATTTCTTATGCAGAAATCCATGACCATGGGTGATGCTGTGCAGAGCAATGAGTCTTGTACAAGCTCAGAAATCTCGGAGCTTCTGTGTCAGCTCTGCAAAAGCAGTGGGCACAGGCAGTTTTGAGGGTGTCCCAGTCCCCTTGCATGGGCAGATCAGCCCTGCTTAAGGCACTACAGCAGTTGCCAAGCACCTATAAATCCTTAATATGAGCAAAGCTGCTCTGGTTTTCCATAAATGCCTGGAAAAACAGAAAAAGCCACAGGATGGGACATGACTTAGCAACATGGTAGAACTGAAAGAGGCATCCAAGTCAACACACTGGGCTTGTGACAGTTTTGGGAACAGGAGTCAGAGCAATTTCTTCTCGCTGTCCCAGTAACAGGTATCACAGAATTGCTGGAGGTAGAAGGGACCTCTGAAGATCACCCATTCCAATCCTCCTGCTAGAGAAGATTGCACCAGAGCTCAGAACTTGTTCAAGGCTGTCACCTGCACGTGATACCTCTGGCAGTCACACGATGACATTCTGCCTGCATTTTCTCATGCTACTTGGACTTCTGGGGTCATTCTTCCTGGGGAAGTTGTGCTAAAATGAGTTCAAAGTCTCTCTGATTCTTTCTGAGTCATTCATCACAGGGGTCTTGGTCTTCTATGTGCATGGGGAAGACTGTGGGAAGAAATCGAAGGTATCAAGTCAGTGAGTTAATGTCCCTGGGGAAAGCAGAGCTGTAGCCTTGTCCTCCCAACTGTGGCTTCAGAGCTGGCTGACACTGTACTGGGTGTGATCAGGAAAGGAAATGTGGAGAATTGTGGGGTCAGAGCCCTCAACAGTGGGTAAAGACACAGTGTGAGCGCAATAGATCCATTTCAGCTCAATCAGCTTATGGCCTCAGCTGAGCCTCTAGTCCCCAGTTCTAACACAAGTAGTAGCAAAGAGCAGTGACAGCAGCCCAGGCAATTAACAGAAACAAATTTCCAACTTTTTTCCTGGTTTTCCATTTGAAATTAGTCATTATTCTGTCCCCCACTCTTCATTTTTATTGTCTACCCTCTGTGGTTCAGTAAGCAGCTGGCATTCCCTACAAAGAAATCAGCAGGTTGAATGAGGCTGTGGCTACCCTGAAGTCCTCTGAGGCTTTCTTATTGACTGCCCATAACCTAGATAAGGTTGCTGGTAAATTATAGCTCTGCTTAAGAGCATTCACCTCAGGGCTGCTCTCTCCTCATTATAAAACCTGATCTAATCCTGCATGTCTCTTCAATTATTGGAGAGTATTACTCAAGAAATGGCTTCTCCAGTGAATGTCAAATGAGAAACGATTCCTAAGTAGGGTAAACATGAATACTCCAGAGTGAAGCTCAGAATTTACACGCCAAACTCCTCCTAATCTCCATGTGGTTTCAAAACATTACAGGTCTGGGGTACAGTGGCTGGAAAGCTGCTAGACAGAAAGATACCCACAAGTATTGATTGATAATTGCCTAAGTAAAGTCCAGCAGTGTGCTCAGGTGGCCAAAAAGGCCCATGGCATCATGGCTTGTGTTAGAAATAGTGTAGCCAGCAGGAGTAGGGTAGTGATTGTCCCCAGGTACTGGGCACTGATGAGGATACACCTTGAGTACTGGGTTTGGTTTTGAGCACCTCAATACAAAAGAGACATTGAGGTGCTGGAGTGGGTCCAAAGAAGGACAACAAGGTTGATGAAGGGTCTAGAGAACAATCTTTATGAGGAGTGTCTCAGGAAGCTGGAGCTGCTTAAACTGGAGAAGAAGAGGCTGGGGGAAGACCTTATTGTTGTCTACAGCTACCTGAAATAATGTTGTAGAGATGTGGCTATTGGTGTTTTCTCGCAAGTAACTAGTTGCAGAACAAAAGAAAAAGGCCTCAAGTTGTGCTGGGGAAGTTCAGGTTGGACATCAGGAAAAACTTCTTCACTGAAATGGTCATCAAGCCTTGGGAAAGGGTTCAATCACCACTCCTGGATGCATTTATAAGTCATGTAGACCTGGAGCTTAGGGAGATGGTTTAGCAGTGGGCTTGAGAGTGTTGGGTTAATGGTTGGACTTGGTGATTTTAAAGTTCTTTTGCAGCCTGAACAATTTTGTTTTCTGAACGTATCACCACTACTCTTAATGTTGACTGCTATTTCACCACAAAAACTAGTTAAAACAGGGTGTCTATACACCTGTCAGTAGAACCGCTCAGAACTTTCTATCAGCAAGAACCACATCCGTGACAAGTCAGGGGAAAACCTAGGAAATGTATTGGGTAAGTCACTTGCTTTAGACTCCCTGGTCTGCCATAGAAAGTCTTGGGAGATTCTTCATTTCCACACCAAGATACATTTCATTTATGAGACCAGTGACTGTCAGAGAGCAAATGGAAAAAGCACAAGCTTATCTTAACTTTTTTGCATGTCAGGGAAATGAATTATGTCCTGGAGTGCAGTATGAGTTCAACCCATCAGTGCTGATGGAGATAACTTAGTCCAGCTTACATCTCTGAGATGTGGAAGCATCCTACCATATGAATACAAGGTGAATAAATGAGTCTGTTAGGTCTCCTTTCAAGTTCCAGTAACTGAGACAACTGCCATCAGTTTCCAAGGCCTTTTAGACGCATCGCAGCATCAACGTCCAGCTTTGCAGATCCCTCCTGAGCTCTGGCCTTCTTCATACAAGAAGTGTATGAAGAACACTTCATACATGCAGTGTTCAGGTTACAAATCTCTCAACCCACCTCCTTCAGTGAACAAAAGAAGATGCCCAGGGAATACTAAAAGAAAAAGCTGAACGTAAATGAGACCTCAAGCACAGCCTTCAGCCACCCACAGCTTCCTGAACCGGGTGTAGACTTCTACTAATTTCTACAAATGGATGTAGATTTCTCTCTCAATAGATCTTTTTTTCTCTTGAACCTGTCCAGCCTTCATTGAAATTCATTTAAGTTTTCAGTACTGTCTTTTGGCAAGAAATCGCAAAACTCAGTCATGTCCTCATGGGAGAGGATAATGGTTAGAAATACATTTTGTAAATGTTAATCACTATCAGTTAGAACAATTTTTGTTACAGGAAACATGATCCTACAATCAACAGACCCAAACTACCACAGGCTTCTCTGGTGTTGGAGCTCAGAGATGTGGTCTAACCTGAACCGCCTCAAAATCAACAAGAGGTTCTTAATTTTAGTTAGGTCCACAGCTCCTGGCTGCCAGACGAAAATCCAAATTATGACTTAGTCAAAACCAGCTTTAACCCCTCCTAAGCAGCTAGTATCCTTTAAGGTAGTTTGGGCTTTGTAAAAGTGCTTTGGTTTCTAGCAGGATTCATAAAAACATTGATTTCACCTCCAAGAAAAGCTACGTAGAGTTTCTTAAGGAAAGATGAAAGGATGGACCATGAGTGGGGCTGCCTCACGACAAGCAGCTACAGAAACAGATAGGTCCAGTAAAACCTCTTCTCTCCTTTACATCTCTACAGCACTCATCTAGCTAAATTGAGGCTTCTTCTATCAAAGGATTTAGATCTGGATGATCTCCTTGTAATCCCCTCAAATTTGTACCTTTTCTATTCTGGTTTGATCAGCTATTTTCTATTGTGCTGTTAACTAAGGCAGAAGCAGCCTGTAAGCACAGTGTGTGTGCTTCAGTGGGCTCCCTTATTTATGTGCCTATAGATAACTTCAATATTGCTCCAAACTAGCTGTGCCACCATGACCCATATAGCCAGTCTGTCTTGCATTTGCATTCTTTTATAATGCAAGTCAGTCCTAGAGTTACGTACAAATAGACCTCAGGGGGCCCTGGCCTCCCAGCTGTATTAAATAAATCCCCTTAGAACAAAAGAGAGAGAAAAGGAAACAAAAAGCTTCCTGCTAGCTCTTCCTGGAAGCCTAGAAGAGAAATAATTCCCTGTGGTGTCCTGTGGAAATAAAGGACAGTTAGAAAACATCAGAAATGATCCGATAAAAGGGGCTGCTTAGACATCATTTCTGGTTTCCCTGCAAAATATTTGGATGAAACCTTGGAAACAATTTTGTTTTAAATTAAAATCAAATCTTGTTTTTCAGGTTTTCTTCATGTGTTAACCAGAACCTACCTGCCTTCTTAAAATGTTTGACTAATATCTGAATTTAGTGTAAAAACCCATTTCTAGAAAAATGCTCTAATTCATCTAGAGAAAATGATGTTAGGTTTATGGCAAACCTGGACAGACCCCACAATGTGGGTGAATTTCAGTTTGTTCTTCCGGTGGACATCTTATTAAGCCTTGGACAAACAGCATATCCACTGCCTTTAACACCGAGTCGTTCCCTGAGTGTGTCCCATTGTCTGTATCCCTTGAAAGTAATGACAGTGGAGGGATATTTCATTCTTCTCCTGTCCCAAGTCATGTTTTTTCATATGTCCCTTTCCATAAAGAATCACAGAACATTAGGAATTGGAAGGGACCTCAAAAGACCATCCAGTCCAGTTCCTTTGCCACAGCAGGATCACCTAGACCAAGTCACACAAGAACACATCCAGGTGGGTTTTAACTGTCTCCAGAGAAGGAGACTCTACAACCCCTCTGGGCAGCCCATTCCAGAGTTCTGTCCACCTCAGTGGAAGAATTTCCTTGTCATATTGATGTGGAACCTCCTGTGTTCCAGCTCACACCCATTGCCCCTCATCCTATCACTAGATGACATTGAGAAGAGCCTGGCTCCATCCTCCTGACACCCACCCTTCACATATTCATAAACATTAATGAGGTCACCCCTCAATCTCCTCCAAGCTCAAGAGACCCGGCTCCTTCAGCCTCTCCTCATAAGGGAGGTGCTCCACTTCCTTCATCATCTGCACTGGACTCTCTCCAGCAATTCTGTGTCCTTGAACTGAGGGGCCCAGAACTGGACACAATACTCCAGATGTGGTCTCATCAGGGCAAAGTAGAGGGGGAGTCTCTTGATCTGCTAACCACCCCCGTTCTGATCCACCCCAGGATGCTATTGGCCCTCTTGGCCACAAGGGCACATTGGTGGCTCATGGTCATCCTGCTGTCCACCAGGATCCCCAGGTCCCTTTCACCTGTACTGCTCTCCAACAGAGTGGAAAATCAATGAGTTGATTTCCTTGGCTGTGTTTGTGTTACAGGATGGATTTTGGAGAGAGAAGCTCGCTAGTGTTTAGTCGTGGCCCTTTGGTTTTGTCCACTGATTTGATTGCCCTGGTCTCACAGCAACCAGAATCATGACACACATTTTGTCAGTAATTAAGTGAATGGAAATAGGATGGCAGACGTTTGCTTGTGGCACATTCTGTTTTGTAGAGGGTTGAGATCAAGGGATCAGAGAGACCAAGCTGAAGCTTCCCACATGTCACCAGCTCTCTCAGGACCTGCCACATCTTGAATTAAAGCATGATTTTACCAGCCTGAGCCCTGAATCTGAGGCCCTGTTTGCATACAACAGCACATGCCAGATGAGTTTGGTTTTGCAGAATCCAGCGTGGGAATGACGTAACCAAAAGTGCCCGGCTGGGACGTGTTAGATAAGTGGTTCTGGTTTCAATTCATCTCCTTTGTTAATCTTATTATTCAAGACTGCTCAGAGCTGTCCTGTGCTCATTTAAACTAAACACATGACCCTATTAAAACAATCCTGAGCTGTTTAGATCTGCAGAAGCAGACACAATTTCAGTGCTTCTGACATTTTAGATCATTCAGACGTCCAGAGCAAGAGTATCAGTGTTGTCACTTTATCTTCTAATCTCAACTACCATTAGTAAATGGCACATACGGGCTAGGACATGGTCAAGTTTCATATAAGGTGCAATAGTTCCAGCCAATTTCCAGTATCTAAAAAAAATTACTGAATGCTGAAATCCCCTGGGACAGCTCTGTGTCTGACTACAGGAAACAGGGCTTGGGGCTGCGAATCTACTCTGTTCCCTCAGATTATGGAAACTTGCTGAAGTGATGGCAAGAAACAGCAGCGGAAAAGGGTGGAGCTGGAAGGACTTGGTCCATCAGCACAATGGGTTTCCTAGCTGAGCTGGGAAAGGCCTGATGGCTCTCTTCTGCTCTAGGAAACAATGTGTTAACTAGAGAGCTCGCAGTGGAAGGAAACAAGGAGAAGGGGGTAGTTGGACTGAAACAATGAAATCCTTTTCTCATCAACTGCACTAAAGCCAGCTGCAAGTTGATCTGTTTGCTAGGAACAGACAAGCAAGGTATTTCCAGGGGATGCTCACAAGGCTGCAACTATGAACAAGGAATGCTCAAGACATTAAAGAAAGGGCTTAGCTAAAACAAGGGTGAGAAAATCATGGCAAACACATTGCTCAGAAAATAAGACTAAGCATATAATTTCTTCCATGGGTTTTGCACCATTTGAGTTCACAAACTGTTCATGAACAGACTGTAAAATTAAAACAAGCAAACAATTGAGAAAACATTTCTTCATTATTGGAATAACTGATGTACAATATGTTATGAGTTACAGACAGTTCGTGGTCTCCAGATTGTGTCAGCCAGGATTGTGTGACATGTGATTTGCACAGCGTAATTTCATCACACAAGTCAGATGGCTCCACAGGACTTAAAACCAGTGTGATGAGTCTCAGTGGTGAAGAGGAGGCAGTGGAGGATTTAGGGGATCTAGAGAAGGTACAGAGAAAGGCAGCTGTAGGCAAGGGCATGAGGCAGCTGTCTTAACAAGAGTAAGTGTAGAGTCTTGCATCTGGGCAAGAACAACCCCAGGTACCAATCGAAGCTGGGGACTGACCTGTTGGAAAGCAGTGCAGGTGAAAGGGACCTGGGGGTCCTGGTGGACAGCAGAATGACCGTGAGCCAGCAGTGTGCTCTTGTGGCCAAGAGGGCCAACAGCAGCCTGGGGTGGATCAGAAGCGGGGTGATTAGCAGATCGAGAGAGGTTCTCCTCTCCTTCTACTCTGCACTGGTGAGACCACATCTGGAGTTTTGTGTCTAGTTCTGGGCCCCTCAATTCAACAGGGATTTGGAGCTGCTGGACAGAGCCCAGCGAAGGGCAACAAGGAGGATGAAGGAGGTGGAGCACCTCCCTTATGAGGAGAGGCTGAGGGAGCTGGGTCTCTTGAGCTTGAAGGAGATTATAACCTGACTGATTCTATGGCTTGGTCTCATAGGGCAGGTGCTCCAGCTCTTTTTAATTCTGAATAAGCCATTGGTTCTGAGGTCTTTGCATCTCTAGTACATGCCGTATCTGCAAGGCTACAATGACAACTTCCCTTATCAATCATAGAATCGCAGAATCACAGAGTATTAGGGATTGGAAGGGACCTTGAAAGATCATCTAGTCCAATCGCCCTGCCAGAGCAGGACTCTTTCAAATGACTTTAAAGTTGTGTCATCTAAAATGCCGAGTTAACTCCAGGAAGTCTGGCTGACTCCAGCTTAGAATTCACAGAAGCCACCAGGTTAAGACTGAGGGTCGCAGTCTAGTCTTCACTTAGACAGGGTGGAGTCCCCAGTGGTGCTCAACCAAACCTTTCCAACAAGCCATAAATTACTTGAGGTTCCAGGCGACTGCTTCCTTCCAAGCATTCTCTTAGAGATTTGGAGTTGTTCATGCTGAGCAAAAAAGCTCCCAGTAATCCTCACACCTTGTGGAGTTACAAAAAACATTGACATGAGGCAAAGGCCAAAGACCTGACTTCAGAAGAAACCCTTCAGACTGAAAATGGTGTAAAGCTTTTAGAACCCTAAACACATTATGCATCACCTTGTGCAACTCACCGTCTTGAGGAAGGGCAGAAGAAAGCTCTGCTGGTTTCTTAAAATGTCTGTTAATATCTATGAATAACCTTGAAATTTGGGCAGGGTTAGTCCAGAGTAATCTAGGTACTCCACAGGATCACAGAATCACAGAATCATTAGGGATTGGAAGGGACCTCGAAAGATCATCCAGTCCAATCCCCCTGTGACAGCAGGAACACCTAGACCAAGTCACACAGGAACACATCCAGGTGGGTCTTAAATGTCTCCAGTGAAGGAGACTCCACAACCACCCTGGGCATCCTGTTCCAGTGCTCTGTCACCCTCACTGTGAAGAAGTTCCTTCTCAGAACTCTCCATGAGTACTCCAGTGGGTACTCCACCAGTACTCCCTCTGGCACTCCCATGAGTACACTGTGGGCCATAGCTGCCTCCTTTGTTCAGTAAGATGATACACACATGCATGGGTGTTGCCACATTGGACACTGCCCCTCAAGTCCTTCAGCTGAAAGCCCACTGCATTAGACTGGCAAAAGACTCCCTTGCATCTTCTACACAGATGGGTCCCCAACAAGCCATAGTCACTGAGGAATGTCTGCTTACTGCCATCTTTCTTACCAACAAAAGCAAGGGTTTGTTACTAACCTGCCCCTCACAGGTGGGTCCTATTATTTTTTGCCCACGTAGCCCAAATGTTGGATGTGTTAACCTGCTCTGTACTGTTATCTGTTAAACGGGAACACAAGAAAAGCCAAAGTCAAACAAATTTAGCTTAATATAATTTGGGATGCCTTGTGGATACCTGATTTTTTGGTTTCAAGAAGCTGTCACACCCTGTAGACAAGCAATACCAAGTTTACAGAAACATAAAAATCCAGGATTGAATTAGACTGACCCTGGACAAACTGAACAAAGTTTTCCTGCTTCCTGTCAGACACACAGACTGTTCTGCTCAGGAATTTGTGCCTTTCAGTTCACATTTAATTCCATCTGCTGCCTGACTTCTATCTGTAATGCACAAAGCAATAGTATTTGCCAGTGGTAGTTTAAACGACGCCAGCAATGCACTGCGATGTGAGCAGCGCAGGAAGGAGGAGAAGGAGAAGGCCTTCCTAAGTAAGTTGCCTGACTAACTTTCTGTCTCGTTTGGCTTCTCAGGGAACCACATGAATGAATTAGAAGTAGTCACAGAACATTAGGGATTGGAAGGGACCTCAAAAGATCATCCAGTCCAATCCCCCTGCCACAGCAGGATCACCTAGACCAAGTCACACAGGAACACATCCAGGTGGGTTTTAAATGTCTCCAGAGAAGGAGACTCCACAACCCCCTGGGCAGCCCATCCCAGAGCTCTGTATTCAAGGTTCAGATAGGAGCCTGACAACTCCGTGTCAATAAGGAGCTGGGTGATAAAGGTTCTTGTTTTCCTCAGCTTTTGTCATTCTTACACTAAAACTATTGCATTGAACATTGTCCTTTTTGTCCCTCCATCCCACTGACATCTCTACCTATTACTCAGTGTATGCGCCTTCTCCAGGTCTTTCCAAAGCCATTCATTTTCTGTCTTGCAGAGCAGTTTTTCCCTTCTTGTAGACCATGTCCCTCTACCTGCTTTCATGCTGCTTCTCACTGTTTGAGCATCCAAACCTTTGTTGAGTGCCTGAACAGTTTACACAGATAAAAACCAAGTTCCTGGACTGCTGAACTTATGACTGAATGTCTATGTCTTCAGCTAATCTTACCTCAAGGAGATCCTTCTAATTCTTTTCCCATAGGGAGCTTGACCTCAGGTTTTGATGGTCAGTGTTAGAGATGAATGAAAAAACTGGCCAGTGGGATCTCTGAGTCTGGTCTCAAGTATACTATTCTGTTGGTCTCACGTAACTGTTGGTCTCCACCAACTAAACTATCCTATGACCTGCTTAACCATCTAAGAACCATGTAGGAAGTGCAGCAATGGGCAAGTAGCACGTACAGAACAAACAAAGGAAGTAGTCCTTCACACAGTGGTTGACTGAGCTGTTGGACGCTTGGGATGCCAGCAGTTTATGAATTGGACACATCAATAAAAATAACTGGAATGACTGGAGGTTTCTAAAATGTAAAGACACCGTCAGCATGTGATGTAGCTTGTTGAGGTCTGGGAAATCACTATAGCTTGCCCTGCTCCTGAGATCTTCCATTTTCCTTCACTGTAGTCCTTCACTGAAGATGTAAACCAGTAAACAACTGTGAGATTAGTCTTACTTTTTATGACACTTAAATGACAAGCAAACATGAACTTCACTAAGCAAAAGTGCTGCATGCTCCACATCCTCAGAAACAGAAAGTTAAACCAGTGGCATCTTACTCAGGATGCCTCTCTGTCTCCAGCTTTGCTACTCCCTTGGGTTTAACGTTCAATAAATTCCAGTAATTCGGAGCAGAGACACAGTCCAAAGCAATTTGCTCTTAATCAGGAAGTTCTCTGAATGTTGAGAGAATAAATCTCCCAGCCCACGCAGAGCTTTACATTCCTGTCGCACATGGGGCCGATTAAAGCCCCTTGCAGCCCCTAGGAATGGCAGTGCTGGAGCAGCTCCACTCCAGTGACTCAGTTGATGCATCTGGGCTGTTTGCTCCTGGTCCCTTCGGCACGATGTCTGGTATTGTGATGTCAGCCCCTCCTGAAAGCCTTAGTAGAACTTCTGCGCTGACCCCAAGCCAGTCCCAGGTGCTGCAGGTGGGACAGGTAGCACTCATGCTGCACTGGCTCTGAGAAGGATCACGGTGTTACATTTCTGAGTGGTACCAGTGAACCCTGCAATTTTGCCTCCTGATGTTCTAACAAAGCAGGACGAGACAGAACTTCAATTTCATGCTGTTCTGTTTTGACTGGCTGGAGAAGAAACCTCATCTGTCACAAAGCAATGAAGCTCAGAGGACTTAGTAGTGGCCCACTTAAGATATATCATGTTCAGTGTAGCTCTTTAGAAGAAAGAGGCTCTCATCACCACCACCCCACCCAAAAGTTCTTCCAAACTCCTCATTCTTTTCACCAAAGATTTTCCCCACCGTATTTACAAATAACTCAGGACTAGTCTGCAGCTTCAGTGGGGGAAAGTGCTCGTACCTGGTCCTGGCTGTGGAGTATGACTCTTGAGTCTAAAAGAGGATATCTGTGATGAAGTACCTGCATCAGAAAAGCTTTGTGAAAGACATGACTCACTTTCCTGTCTCAGCCTCATCTCAGACCTCAACTGCAGCACAGAAAGGGAAGCAGGAGCCCAGCACACAGCTGTAGACACCTCCTCATGTAGCTTTGCTATCAGGTCTCCTTCAACCATAGCTGGCCAGGGTTACTTATAGAAGGCTAGAGCTGCTAGATTCTTCTCATGTGATTGTAGTCTTCTAGGTAGAAGGACCCCTGTGGACTAACCTGCCTAAAAGTCAAGATTATATATAGTTATCAGGGTAGTATGATTTTAAGTAACTGTACAAGGTGTGAAGGCTATTGAGAGCTTATTTGCTTCCAAGGAAGATAGAGACTCCTTTTTGACAAGGAGACCCGTGGAGAAGATGAGGAGTGATGGGTACAAGTAATACTCAGAGAGATTCTGATTAGACACACACAACATTTTCCAGAAGAACAATCAGCAGTTAAAATAATGTCCCCAGGGAGGTTGTGGATTGCCCAACATTGGACAATTTTCAGATCTGCCTAGAGAGGGTGTTGGGTCATCTTGTCTAGACCATGCTTTTGCCAAGGAAGTTTGGACCAGATGATCCTTGATGTCCCTTCTAACCTGGTATTCTATCACTCTGTGACATTCCCATTCCACAAAATACAGAAAACATCCTTCAGTCCAAGATGCCCTACAGTGAGCTGGTGGAAATTATACCCATCTTTCAGGGTTTCCACTTGTCATCATATTCTGTACTATTTGGGCATCTTCCACATAAAATCTGAAGCAGATGTAAAAGTTCTCAGTGAACTTCGAGAGTCTTCAACTTAATTTTGTATCTGTTGATGAACTTTATGGATTTTTTTTAGTTTTGCTTCCAGCTGTAACTTTCACAAGAGCACTGAGGACAGTTTTGTTGGCAATTAGAGTGAAGAGAGTCACGTTTCCAACAGCGTCTATAATTTTCTGCTGGGGTAGCAAGGCCTTTTGGAAAATTACGATTAATCTTCTCTGCTTCCTGACTCCTAAAGATAGCATCCAGGCTCTCCCCTAACGGCAGCACAAGTTCATGTCACAGCTAAAAGCTCTCTGTTATCAATGATCTGTTCATACTCCCCCCTTTCTTCTTCCTCAGCCTGGTTTGTCGTTGACATTTTAGAGAACAGTTTGGCCATCCTGACATTTTCCATTGCAGAACTCAACGGGAGCTCTAAGAATACAGTCTGGGAACTGCTCACTGGATGTTTCCTCTGCAGACATCTTTGGGGCTTTTTGTGAACCCAACAAATCAAAAAATGTTGGGTTATAATCAGATAAATTTCAGTTTTCTGTTGCAAACCCTGCAACATTTTCATCTTTTCTGTGAGATTTACATCAGAAGTTTCTTGGAAATCATGTTTCCTCCAAGACCACAGTCTGGTCTTGGAGAAACCCATCTTTTCACTCCAGTTTGCTAGAAAAGCAGGAGAAGCTGATGTCAGCTTTGCTTTGCTGGAAAAAGCTATTGCAAACTGTGCTAGGGGATGGAGGGCTGTCTGGATCACCGAAGCACAAAGAGGGGTACCTAGAGATGTGGGGTCTTTTGTCTCTTGGCTGGACATGAACTGCCCTGAAAGCCAAGCAGCTGAGGATGTCCAGCCTCCTTGCCTTTGCAAGCCAAATGCTCTTGGTGTAGCAAAGGAAGGAGCACTGGGTGCAGGCACCCAGTATGGGTGCAGCGCTGGGGTCCACCAGTTGTCAGATAAGGGCTGAATCTTGCTTAGGGCTGTTCTAATGTCAGACCCAGAGACCTGGAGCTTATTTCATGTCCCAGATCGATGTACGTGATCCTACACGAATGGCAAAGTTCCCACTGATCTTCATTATGTAGGGTGCACACAGCACACACAAAAAAGAGCTCGATAAGGGTTTTAATTACAACCTCTAGCTTTAAAAATTGAGCCGTGGCGGCAATTTATACTGCAGAGTTGTGTAGAAAGTGTTTCAGCCAGTGTCAGATTACAAGAGGGGGTTTAATAATTGCTGATCACTTTAGAAATGCTGTCTGGTAAAAACAGAGACAGCAACGAGTGGCAATTCAGGGTGAGGGGATTACTGGTGTTGATTTTAAAGCTAGCTGAGGCAGATTCAGAATCCCAAAGCCAAAGCATTTGTTTCAGCAAATAAAAATGGGACAAAGAAGAGGCTGGCAGAGCCCTTGTTCCAACAACTGGCAGGCAAGCAGCAATAAGTCATTAAGAGAACACTTCCTAAACTCTCCCTTGTAATGAACTAGGTGTTGTTTGTAAAATAACTCGGGAGAACACGTTGACTAGCTGCTTGCTAGTTAACAAGCCGAGCTGCACCAGGGATGACTTTGGCTCTGTCTCTCTATAAACATGAATCAAGCTGCTTGTGTTTTGTCGTTGCGCTACCCCTGACCCAAGAGGAGCCGTTTCCTTGGCAAGAACAATTCAGAGCATGACAGAAACACTTCACTGTGTCTGCACAACTTTCTTCTTCCTTTAGCAACAGTTGTATGATCCCGTCACTACCCCTCCCTGAGTAAGGAAGACGAAGGGCCCCATCCAGTTTCCTGCAAAGCCAAAGACAAAATTTGCACTGGTTTTGATAGTCCTACAGCAGGACTTCATTCACTGTGTATTTATTTATTGGCTTATCCAGGCAGCTATCCCAGCTCTGTTGGCTCTGGTGCTTCTCTTTTGGCCTATAAAACTGCTCTTGTCCACAGTGAATGCAGAGGGAAGAGGAAGGCAGTTGCACCAGTGATGCGACCAAGAGAGAGCCTTCTGGGTTTCTAGGTGTTTGGGGGAGACGACAGCAACTAATGGGGATGTCTTCTCCAAAAGTAAGAGCTACACAGGTATTTTGGGATGATATCAGTAATCAAGAGGCTTTCCTGCAATCCAGGTTTTGGCCAAATGGATCCTGTCTATGTAAAAGTGACTTCTCTGGCTGTGCAAAGCAGCTGGGCCAGGCTTTGCTCCCACAAATGTTCCTGTATCTCAGAGACAATACATGAGGGGATATTACACTTTGTTGATTGATGTGTGTCTGACTGAATTTACCACTGAGAAAATGGGATGGCTAAAGGGGTCTTTAGATTCACCTCCCAGTCTGTACCTGTACTGCAGAGCTTGGATCCTGGCTAGCTCTTTAGAAGCAGATATAATCTTCAGCACCAAACTCTTCCCATGAAGAATACAGCAAGTCAGTATGTCTTCCCCCATGTTTCTATTCTCTATAAAATACATACAAAATATATTTACAAATGCAAACCCTCTCCCAAACACTTATCAGACTTCTCTTCCTGATCCAATACAACCCAAGACAAAATATAAGCGTATAGCTGATGACTGCAGACCTTGGCTTTTCCCAGTGAGATGGAAGAGCATGCTCTCATGTAAGCTTATTGAGCATCAGCTCAGAGATCTGCAGAATGCACTCCCTGTCTTTAGGGAATTTTGTTTGCAAAAAAGCTTAGTCCCATCAAACTGCATTTTTCAGAGGAACCTCAGTGAGTTTTTCAGACCTTATGTGCCCCCAGGCTTTAGGCAATCACTGTACCTGTTCCCTTGTAGGACCAGAATCACAGAATCATTCAGGTTGGAAAAGACCCTTGGGATCAGTGAGTCCAACCATCACCCCCACTCTACAAGTTCTCCCCTAAACCAGATCCCCCAATGCTGCATCTAAGCATCTTGTAAACTCATCCAGGGATGGCAACTCAACCACCACCCTGGGCAGCCCATTCCAGTGCCTGACCACTCTCTCCATGAAGAATTTTTTCCTGATGTCCAATCTAAACCTACCCTTTTGGAGCTTGAAACCACTCCCTCTGGTTCTGTTGCTAATTACCTGTGAGAAAAGACCAGCACCAACATCTCTACAATGTCCTTTCAGATAGTTGTAGAGAGCAATGAGGTCTCCCCTAAGCCTGCTCTTCCTCAAACTAAACAGCCCCAACTCTCTCAGTCTCTCCTCATAAGATTTATTCTCCAGGCAATCTCCAATGGAACTGTCACTTCCATTGGAGATAAAACCTGCTTCTACTCAGTCAGATGGCTGAGGTAGCCCTTTAGCTGTCACTGCAAGGAGCCTAGAGGCAGGTAGCTGTCATCACGTCCAGCCGCTGTGGTCGGTGGTACAGGAGAACACTACATGCACTGACTGCATCCGAGACACCCACCAAAGCACCCTGTGAAGTTCTCGCCCAACTGATGGTCACCCAGAAAAATAGCAAGAGCACAAACCAGAATCTGTTTTCCTCTGTTGCTTGTTTGTGAGGCAACATGATAACCCCACTATCGATAACCCCACTAGCAGCCCTTTTCCGTTAACAGAACTAAGCAGCATCGAAAAAGAGGCCAAATCTGCTTTTGCTGCTTTTGAGTGATGGGCTGGGAGGGGGGGGTGTCAGGGATTTTCCACATCTGTTTCCTCCATTCATCTCTCATTCTCTGCTGTGGGACAGGAAATCCATTGCTTCATGCACCAGCCGCTGACCCCTCTGGGAGTCAGCCTGCAAGCAGGGGTGGAAGTCCTTCACACTTCATCTGGTGGAGCTTTGAAAACACGGATTGCTATGAACCCCAGCTCAGCTTGCTGTGTCTGGGCAGGACTCTGAGCAAGGAGTGTGTGGACTTTGGGTATAGTAAAGGGAAAAGAGAGGAGAGGGGGAGGGGAAAGGGGAAGGGAAGAAACCTCTCACTGCTAGTGTTCAAAACCAGTTTGGATGGGGCCTTGGCAACCTTGTCTAGGGAGAGGTGTCCCTGTCACACCTCAAAGAGGCGTAATGGGAGGTCAGTCCTGGTCTGTACCCTCCTCCTGACTTTCATGAAGTTTTCATTCAACCTTTATGTGCTTTGGGGAGCCACCAGACAGTGTTCCCCACAATATGGTCTGCTAAGAAACTCTCCCACTTGCTCCAGTGCTTTCTTGCTGCATGTGGCTGCTGTGCCTTGAAGAGTTCTTGCTGTAGGAAGGACCCTGTTCTTCCTTTTTTTCTCTAAGGCTTCACTCAAACCGTAGAAAAACATGTTGTTCTTCCCCACCCATCCCCTCCTGACAAGGAATGTTTATGAGCAATGAAAGATAAACACTTGTCATTCAAAACCTCTTTTCCCAGTAACCTCTAGGCATCTGGCCCTTGTCTTTTACCACAAAGCCAGATAAGTTCCCTTCCTGATTTCATCCAGCTCGTTTTCACACTTCCCAAAACTTGAAACTTGCACACTGACAGGCCCTTGAGACTGACTAAAAATAGTCTGTGTTAAGCAAAAACACCAGCCAGTCTCCACTGTTCAACAGCCTGTCCCAGAATCTCACGCGGCACCTTGTCTCACACTAATTTGGTGAAGGCAGGAGTGACGCTTCAGGGGTCAGCCCTGCAGCTTGGGTGTCCCAGCAGAAGTTATGGGGGGGTCGTACTGAAGGCCGACTCCCCTCATCAGCAAGAGACAGGAGAGATGTAATTCAAATGTAAATGTAATTAAAAGAGTTTTCTAACTCCAAAGCAGAAAATGAGAACACAACACTGGATTTTATCCACCAAGAAACCAATGGCTTCCTCTGCAAGGCAGGCAGAACACGCAGAGAGACTTCTGCCATCTTCCTGGCAGTGCCGTACCCGCTCACAGACAGCAGAGTGTGTGCAGATGCCTACTTACAGCATCAGAGTGTGAGGTAGGCAGAAGAGCAAGAGATGCAGAGTGGTGCCAGAGCAAGGACACGCTAAGTTTCTCTGAGACAATGTCGTGACTCCTGTCAACATCTGTCACCTTATACGTAAAAGTCAGTACAAGGCAGTGCTGTTTATCACACACTGCGAGGGATGCGCCTTCATTTTCACCTCACCCCACCCTTTTAATCCAAGACATTCTGCTCAACGAGTTGTGCGCTGAATACTCAGCAAATAGGAGCATGAAAGAACCCCCAGTGTGCACAGAACTGTGTAGTGGGTCAGAGATTATGGGCAGATGGACTGTCTAGACCACATTCACAGGGGATGTCGATATCACCCTATTGCTAGCTGTGTAAACAGATATTCGGTGAGCAGGTAGTGAGATGGGTTAGGGCAGGAGATGAAGCCAAGTGGGAATGTAAGAAAGCACCATAAAAATTGCCACTGGGCTTGATTTCTTGTACACTCTCAGCTTCTTTGTGGTAGCTGTGTGTGTTCCTGTGTGACTTGGTCTAGGTGATCCTGCTGTGGCGGGGGGATTGGACTAGATGATCTTTTGAGGTCCCTTTCAATGCCTAATGATTCTATGATCATTATGATCTAAATATCATCTAGTCCAATCCCCCTGCCACAGCAGAATCACCTAGACCAAGTCACACAGGAACACGTCCAGGTGGGTTTTAAACATCCTGAGACACCAAGCTTGGATATCTCTTGGACACAAAAACACCTGAGCCTCTGCACATTCCCATTTTATCCTCTTGGTGTATGCAGAGGGTTTGTGGCAGACCAAAACCTGCATCCAGGTACCCAGGCTGTTCTTCTAATCCTTGCAGTATCACGCCAGAGTTTCCTGGGGTATTACATGATTTCTCCTCTTCTTTTGCCTCCCTGAACCATTCTCTGGGGAAGTCAGTGTAGATGTGCACTGTGGACACTTTGCATGGGATCTGCTGTAATGCGGTCGCCACAGACTACTCCTGGTGGTTTGCTCCTCTTGCTGCTCTTTTGTGCTGGACCGTGCTTTACCTGGCACTGCTGTTTCAGAGCCAGGTGGTCCTGCAACTTGTAGCTTCTTGCAGTTGGGGGTCAACCAGCCTGAGCAGACAGACTGAAGGGGCCTCAGCAGGAAACCGCTTTTGCTGAGGAGTAAGAGCTACTTTAAACACATCGGCAAGTCTAGCGTGGAGAAGACCCTGCTGCCTCAGAAGCCAGTCTGAAACTGAAACCTGGCTGTATCGTACAGGACACATAATCTACCCTACTCTAGGTAGGGCCTGGGGTCAGGATGCCCCACGCAGTTCAAGCCATTAGCAAGCAGAGACATTTCTTCAGCAACCAGTTAAAGAAGACCACATTTTTTCCCAGATGAGCTGGAAAACCACCTAAGTTCACTGCTTCTTCAGCACCGTTACATGACTTGCAGGTACCTCTTGCCCTCTCCCCATCTCCTCACTGAAATGGAACAGAAGACTGTGGGGGGAAAGGGCAGGGTTTTGCAGACCTGGTTCACCTGTCCGTGCTGGCTGCAGGGTGTCCTGCCTGCTCCAACTGCAGAGCACTGGGGGCTTTCATCCCTGTTGGACTAACTAACTGGTTCGATGCTCAAAGCTTGCCTTGGTGCGGGGACTACAGGTACCTTTCTACTGTCTAAAGCAGAAAATACAGAAACTCCTCTCTCTCTGCTCTCCTCAGCCCTGACATTGCTGACACTATGCAGACTCTGGCCCGTTGAAGCTTCCAGCATCATTCTTGTGCTCTGTGTAACTTCTCGGTGCTTTTCCTTGTCTCCTCTTGGCCCTAAGAGGAGATATGCTGCCGCCCTCTGACATCCCACTTTCTTGAGGGTGGTTGCAGGAAATACTTTACTAATCTTTTTGGCACTAAGGAAGCAGATTCCAGTCCAAAGAAACCCAGAGAGACTTGAGGTTTTATTCTTGCTGCACGACAAGGAGAAGGCGCCGTAAGTGTGGGGTGTTGAGGATGGATCCCACCACACCACAGCTGGCAAAACAAATCTCTCCACAAAGTTCTCACCACCTGCCCAGCTGCCTCCCTGCAGGAAATCCAGCATCTCCCACTCCCAGAGATGATAGCTGAAGCTTTGTTTGCAGCTCCCCTTTCACCAACAGAACCAGCACTGACTGGTGAACACAGTGCAATCAAACATGCAGGAGACATTCAGATCTTGGAAGATAATGACAGTCTTTTCTCCTGAGTTGGGTAAAAGCATCTGCGAAGTCCCTGAACTGTGTGCAAATGCTGTTACTGTTGTTTGCCTCCTAGCAGCACTCTAAAGTCCCACCTGGGAATGAAGCTTTGCTGTGGGAGCAAAGGCTTTGTCCTTGAAAGTTAACGGCAAAGGTGCAGAGCCAAGAGATGGTCCTCGCTGAGACCAGCGGCAGACCTTGAATCCAGCTCCCTTCTCTGTGTAGCAGCAGTTTTACCTAATGCTGTAGGGGTCACAGTCCATACCAGCCCTGCTCTGCTTCTTCTGCTGATGCTGTAAGATGCAGATGCCAGATCCAGTGTAGGCTCAAACTACACCCATCATGATGAGTCTAGCTGCAGCGTGAGGCATGCGGATGGAAAAACGGAGCATGAAGACCAGTTAATTCAGTATCCAGTCTCCAAGTCAGGCTGAAACCAGTGGCTTCAAGAGTAGATGAGCATTTCCTTTCAGTCATGAGGATTGTATTTCTCTTCCAGAAGTGCTAATAGCTTAAAAAACTTTAGATACACAGAACTTCTGGAGAGAGTCCAGCGCAGAGCCACAAAGATGATGAAGGGAGTGGAACATCTCCCTGATGAGGAAAGGCTGAGGGAGCTGAGTCCCTTTAGCTTGGAAAAAAGGAGACTGAGGGGTGACTTCATTAATGTCTATAAATATGTGAAGGGTGGGTGTCAGGAGGATGGAGCCAGGCTCTGCTCAGTGGCAGCTAATGATAGGGCAAGGGCAATGGGTGTGAGCTGGAACAAAGTAGGTTCCATAACAATATGAGAAAGAACTTCTTCATGTTGAAGGTGACAGAGCACGAGAAGGGGCTGCCCAGGGCAGGTTGTGGAGTCTCCTTCTGTGGAGATGTTTAAAACTCACCTGGATATGTTCCTATGTGACTTGATCTAGGGGATCCTGCTGTGGCAGGGGGATTGGACTGGATGATCTTTTGAGGTCCCTTCCAATCCCTAAAGTTCTGTGATTCTGTGGTTTGCACTTCTTGTGTCTCTCCTGTCCTGGCTCCATTCAAGCCAGTAAAATCTCCCAATTAAAAACAAAAGGGATTCAAGACAGAAGAATTTGAAAAATGCCAATATTATATGAAGATCAGTTTGCCTCCTCAACATATAGTAGTTACCACCTTGAGTTAAAAGAACAACCTGTGAGAGGAAGAATAAAAGACTGGTACCAGACATTGGTAGGGAGGGACTGTGAGTGTTTGCTGGGATGTGGCAATGCAGCCCCTGCAGACAGACCCACACGAGGAACATGCCCAAAGTCCTGCTCTCCAGTAGGACAGGAGTGAGAACGTCCCTCCTTGCACGAGCAGACTCAGAGAAGGAAAGTTCATCTGGATCCTTGGGTGCAGCTTCCTTAAGTACATCACTGCACACAATATTTTTAATATAAAACCTCAACCTTTTTCTTTCTTTTTCTAAGAACTCTGCTAGCTTGGAACTGCTGGAGAGTCCAAAGTGAGACAGATACCTGGAGCAAATCTGTAGTGACAAAGGGGCTGATCTGAGCACAGGGGAAGCCCTGGATATGGAGAGAAAAAAATCTGTGTGGTACGAAAGGCTTCAGGAAAACTCCTCAGAGGAGCTTCCAAAAGAGGATTCTTATCTAGCAGGTCTGCCAAAGGCTCAGTGCTACCTAAAGGCCACGCCAGCAACAGATTGCTCCCCTGGAATTTGCCTTGGGAAATGACTTTTGTGATAAAAGCAAAAGCTTTAAATGGTCAGAAGTTTTCCTGACTCTGTTTCATGGACATTAGTAATTTAACTGGGAGCATTAGATTCTCCATTAAGACAGTTTGATGTCTAGGGACCTGTGGTGGTCCAAAAAGATTTTAAAAAGAAGTGATTTACATTTTCTAAAAAAAAAAACACCAACAAAGCAGGAGGTAAGGAAAGCTTCAGTGAGCACAATGAAAGAGCTCTGGATTTATATAGAGTAAAATAATAACCAGGCTGGACTGCCAAATCCCTTAATGACCACATTCCCTTTCCAGAGATGGAAAAAAGAAGGGCCTTTTCTTTTTTAACCTCACATTTCCAGGAATCTCTTTGCTTTGTTTTTTGCATCAGGATTAGAAGAGGTAGGGTTAAGACATTGAGATAAAGGTCGTCCTCAAGTATATTTAGCCTGAGTGGAATTAGGAAATACCAGGAATCCCCCCAGATTCCCAGCTCCACTGGGGCATTTCAAGACACACAGCTAAATCCCCCTACATCTGCTTGCTTATCAGCCCCACCAAAGCTGCAAATCGTCTGCTTTTTGGAAGGTGATACCAAATATTGGCCAACTCCTGCACTTGGCCAGTGCTTCATGCCCTGCATCTTCTCCAGGCCAGCCAAAGGCAGGGCAAGGGACCCTGCAAATGAACATCTCCATCTCCTCAGCAGCCAAGGAAACCCCTGACTCTGCTCACCTACAGATGAGACACAGGAAAGGCTCCTGCTAGCAGGATGCCCAGCCCAGAGGGCAGCTCACCTGCAAATAACACGAAGAGCCCTGTGTGGTGTTTGCAGTTTGCATCAAGCCACACGTGCTGTGGGCTGCTCTTTTAAATCACACCCGAGGTGTGTGATGTGCATTTGCATCCTGTGCTGCAGGAAGAGATATTTTTTCAAGTTATTTTTATCTCAATGAAACCAAGTGGGACAGAGTCTTCTGTGATGCTGCTGGAGCTCTGAGGGAAAAATACTCAACTTTCCTCCACTTTCAGCATGCTCTGTGATCTTTCAGCTTTCCACATGCACGTGGTGTCAGACAGGTTAGCAACAAGTGGAATGGCTCAGAGGCAGTGAGCAGGAAGAAGAGCAATGGAAGGAGGCCCTGCACCTGGTGGAGAGAGACCTGCTCAGTAAGGGCAGTGGAACAAGCAGACCCTGAGACACCACTGTTCTATCTGCAAAACAGTGCCTCAGCAGTGAGGACCCAACGAGTTGTCATCTCCTACTCCCCAGTGTTCTGCCTAAGCCACTGAGAACAAAGTCCCCCCACACCACGTGGGGTGAAGAAAAACACCCCTGGCAGCAGGGAATAAAAGGAAGGATTCAGATGGCGCAGGGTGGCCATCACCCCCCTAGCTGGGGAGAGACTGACTGCCAGAGACATGGAACGTCTGTGAAGCTGAGGAAGTGAAGAGGGACTGATCACTTACTACCATCACCCCACCCCACCAGCCACGAAGCCAACTCCACTGAGAAGACTTCCAGAGAAACCAAGGAGTTTTCCAGATCTGTGGAGCTGAGGAGTGAGGAGGAAGGCTGGAGCCTGCCAGACACTGCAATATGAGAAAGTTCTAATCTCATTTTCCCTTTTCCTCTTCTCCTCATTTTGAGTCCAGCATCTAGTAACTTCAGTGATTTCTGCACTCTCTGAGTTTGGCAACTTCAGCAAACTTGACTTGTGTGCAGACCTACGGTGCAAGCCTCCTTAATTCAACTCAAGCAAATCCACCAACCTGAGTCACTCCCTTCTCTGATCAGTCAGGATGTGGCACGTAGGGAGAAACACGTGTGGACCCTACGGTGTGGGTGCTAGGCAAAAGGGATGGGAACACAATCCAGATTATAGAATCACAGAATCACAGAATCATTAGGGATTGGAAGGGACCTCGAAAGATCATCTAGTCCAATCCCCCTGCCACAGCAGGACCACCTAGACCAAGTCCCACAGGAGAAGGGGAACAGGGACAGGGATGGCCTCATGCTGTTGTTGCAAGGTGAGAACTGGCTCTACCACTGGGCACGGACAAAGAAAACTGCATGTGTGCTTGGGGGAAGAGAGGTACATGTGGAACCAAGGCTACTTTCTGGTTTGCAAGGCACCAGTGGGTTTCTTGAGCAAAATACTTCTTTAGAACCCACTCCAAATGGCCTCAAGCTGTATCAGGGGAGGTTTAGATTGAATATCAGCAAGTTTCTTCACTGAAAAGGTTATCAGGCTCTGGAACAGGCTGCCCAGGGAGGCCAACCCTAGAGATATTTAAAGGATATACAGATGTGGAGCTGAGGGACGTGGTTTAGAGGAGACCTGGCAGTGCTGGGTCAATGGTTGTACTAGATGATCTTAAAGGTGTCTTCCAACCACAATTATTTTGTGAGGCTGTGATTCCCTTTGTCATTTCTAATGTGTTGTGTTGCTTTTGCTCAAGCAGCCTTTTTTACCGAGGATAAACCTCTTGTCTAGTTTAGGCTTTTCTGATGTTAGCTGCTGTTTTAGAAAAGGATGAAGCTCCAGATGATAAAATATCTCACTCGTTAGGAGCTGAAGAAGGAAGTTGTGGCTCAATGGAGAAGTCCTGGAGCAGCAGAACACTGTGAGTGGAGGACAGACCTGCTGAACCAGGAAAAACGTGTCTGTTTTGCAGCTGAGCCACAAAGCAGTTGTTTCAGCGCTGGTTAAAAATACCTGTGACCTGATCCTGGCACAGCTGAAGGAAGTCTGGCCTGGGCTTAACAAAGGCATTTTAAAAACACCATGGTGCAGATGTTTGCTTCAGTGTCATCAGCCTGTAAGGCAGCAGAAATGAACACACACCCAAGTCTTACTGGGCAGCTCACCATCTGACATGGGCATTCCCACCTTCTTCCAGAGGTGATGGAGGCCCATCCCTGGGGACATTCAAGGTCAGGCTTGATGGGGCTCTGGGCAATCTGTTCTAGTTCGAGATGTCCCTGCTTGTTGTAGGAGGGCTGCACTAGATGACCTTTGGGGGTCCCTTCAACCCCTATACATTCTATGACTCTTTATCACTTGAAGTTGATTTGGCAGTATTTAAGCATCTTCCATCTCCGATTCTGGTGCAGAAGAAGATGAGCAGCACATCCAGTTGCAGTCCTTTGTGTTCTAAACTACTACAACTACACCCACGTGCTGGTTACCTGAAGACTGATTTCTGCTCAGGTGTGTGCTTTCTGCTCTGCTTGGATGGCAGCCGGGTCACTGGTGAGGCAGTGTGTAACCACACCATGGCAGCAGGGTTTGAGGAGCCACTCCGTGGAATTCCTTTAGCAAGAAGCCAGAACATTGCTTTTCTTAATTCCCCTTGGTTCCCTACTTGGGCTTTGCTGCCAAGGTTTGTGGACAATGGGTGGTGGTTTCGAGCTGCTCTGTGGAGTTCACCTTTCCCTGGACACAGCATCCCTGTGGCACTGACAGCCAGTGCCAGCACTGCTCCTGGCACAGATGCCAGGACATGTGCTGAACCATGGTCCTGTGAAGATACAGGTGCAAAGCAGTGGTGAGAAGGCTGCTAAAAGTTGTTCTTTGCATTGTGCATGGCTCATGCCAAAGCCCTTTAAGCATAGATCCCATTGCCACAGGAGATTATCCATGGTCCAGAGCTATTGAGGAACCCATCATTAAAGAGCAAGAGCAGGAACAGTGTGACAGCCTGCTGGAGCCCAGTAAGTGCAGATGGAGCAGACCTCCTACAGCAAGGTTAGAAGACACTAAGATGAGGAATTTGTGGCTGAACATCCCCTTCACTTTTGCTTCACAGGCAGTGAAACACTCTCTCCTCTTCCTCCTGGCTCTGTCTCAGTGTGCAATGGACCTCAGCTGCTGCTTCTTCCACTCCTCCCTTCCTTCTTTGCAACTTACTGGGACCTTCACATACACTAGGAGGGTCTGTCCATTCCTGGAGGCTAGATAACCCTTTTCAGTCACTAAAAGCCAAAGAAGTGCCAAGGGGAAACCTCCCACTACTTCAGCACGGTGGATCCAGAAAGCAGCTTCACAGCCACGCAGCATGTCTCCTACCAGCTTCACACCAGAATCCTGTCCCATGTTGTAGAGGTCTGGATGGGGACAGGCTGTTCTGTCCTGCACAGTCATCTGCAGGCAGACACAGATGGCAGCTGGACATCAACACGGTTCCCAGAGCTTTGATCTCTCCTCCCACTTCCTCTGAGCATCTTGTAGAATTGTGATTGCTCCGAGATTTGTGAAAAACAACCCTTTTGTTGGGTTGGGTGGGTTTTTAAGTATTTTCTTCACAACTTTGCATTTCTTTTCGCTCTGTACTGTTTTTAAGCCAGGAAAATGTGTGTGTGGGGGGGTTATTTTTAAAGCTGCTTGCTAAAAAACAACAACAAAATTATGTCTGAACTTCCCAGGCTCTACGTGGAAAATATTCTGCTGCTCAGAAAAATGATCCAGTCTTGTTCAGGTTCATTCTTCAGTGGAATTCAGATCAATTGTCACGCAGAGGGCAACTCTTCAGCTCAGCATTGATCCCCACTTGACTCTTTGAGCACAGTCCCAGAGCTCTGTGCTGCTCAGAGCTTCTCTGCCCACTAATTTGTCTGTTGGATTGGAAAGGCAGGAGCCGGGAGGTTCATTTCCATTTCTCTGCCACAGAAAATAACAGCCACCCTGCCACTGATTCTAACTGATGAAGGGTAAAAGCTACATCAGTAAAAACGTTCTGTTTCATTGCTGCCTCCTTCCAGTGCTGCCTCTGGGATGTGGCACAGATGTTCCACATCAATCTCCTGTGTGGAAGCCAGGCAGATTCATGCTGACATGAGTGGGAAAGATGGGACAGCTTTTTTATGATGCTTTTTGTTTTTCTTACTCTTATTCCATGGCCACATGAGCTCAAGTGCCATCCCTGAGCAGCTTTGTCCTGCTGTTCTGTCCTGACCAGCATGCAGCAGCTCATGTGATGCTGTGGTGTTTTCCAGCACCCTAAGTCCCGGCATCTGCAGCTGGTAACAACCCTTTACACAGAGGTCTGTATTATCATAAATAAACTGGGTGTTCAGGTTCACATATGTTCCAGCACTGGATATTACTGAGCAATTAATTCACTTGCCCAGAACATTTTAAACACCCCAAATAGATGCCGAGGCAGCTTTTTCCAGGGTTCTTTTCCAGCTCTGATCTCTCACTTTACCACCGGGGTGGGCGCATATTAAATGTTGGCGCCACTTCAATCTATAACCACAGATTTGCTGAGAACATTTTATTTTATTGCTCACAGCAAACCAGACAGGGAGGGGAAGTCAGAGGAGACCCTGCAGAGCTGAATCCTGTCCTGGCCTCTTGCTGAGTTTGACTTATCCAGAAAGCTGCAGGGTTAGATATAAAACCCTGGGTCTAACCTCACACATGGAGCTTCCATGCCATCGACATGTGCTCAGCAGCACTTGTAAAGGTTATGGGAATCCAAGATAAAGAGCATCTGTGCCAGAAATACGGGTGTTCACATCTGTATCTATCAGGGAACACACCTACCTAGGATCTCAGCCCTCTCCCTGCTGGAAGGTGGAGTCCATATCTCAGAAGATGAGTACATTTCACTGGGACCGCCAGTTCCCAGTGACCCAGTTCTCAGCAGACCCTGCCAGCTGCTACATCAAGGCTTCATATGCTTTTACCAAATCGCCCTGACTTAAAATACAGTCTGGCCACAGGACCAGATTAACCTACAAAGAAGGTGCAGCAGACAGACCTGGTAAGTGATGGTAGTACTGATGATGGATGGTCTCCTAGCAGGCCTGAAGTCTTCTCTTTTTAGGGAATACTCACTGTGCACTGCCACCAGCACAGGTCTGGGGCAGGTTTGAGTTGACAAGACTCATGAAAACAAGTCTGGGCAGGCAAGGGTAGGAGAATCAGGAGCTTCCCACCAAAACAGGCTGAGAGGGGTGGGACTGACACTGCTGGGTACCTTTTGGCAGATATATTGGGACTCATCAATGATTTAACTGCCAGATCTACCCAACTGGAGTTAATAACCTTCAGCCTGGCTGTGATTCACATCCAAAACTTTATAGAGAGATTTCATGGTCCATAGTTTCTTGTTAGTGAAAAGAGAATGAGGCTCTTTAAAGGGGAGGATGAACAAATCCATCTCCATTCATGCTGTAAGGACAGGTCTCTGCAGCGTTTGGATCGAAGGAGAGATCAAACACTGCCTGTACCTTCACTCGCTATCTTTTGCAAGGATGAGGTCAAAGCCATTTTTAATTGCATCAGCTGCAAATGCCTGTCCCATGGAACCGCTGAGTTAGCAAATTGAGATGAATCCCAAGAGGACAGACAGGCTGTAATAGATGTGAAACAAGTCCCAGGTCTGTTATCACAGACACCTCTCTCATTCACTTGTCATTATCTGAATGTCATCATGTTATCATCTCGGCCCCGGCCAAATCGGAAAAGTCAGGTTTTAATTTGCACCGCAGAGTGGACTCAAGCTCCACATCTCACCTACCTGGTGAAGGTTTGTTCTCTGAGGCAGGCAAATCCAGCTCCTTCTGTGACTTCTCTTCCTCTTCTTCTTCATCTTCTTCCTTTTCCGTCGCATTTCCAAAGAGAAAGCAGGAAACAAAAGAGACAGGAAATGCAAAGTATTAAACTATTGGTCAAAAAGAGATGGACAACCTGGAGTGGGATTAATATCAAACAGAAAGATGAATCACATCAGAAACCTCTCTCCTCAAACAGACTTGTCATTCATGCCCAACACGACAGTCTCCTGTTAGCCCCGTGCCCGACATCACTTCCTCATGATGCTGCTAATACAGATGGGGAATGTTAAGCCCAGGTGTCTCGTGAAACCCCACAAAGCTCACCCAGCAATGGTGAACGTCTAGCTGGAGGTGAACGTCCAAGATTTCATCTTGACACTAAAAGCCAGTGTTGCCTGGCTCATGCTCCAGCTGAAGGCACTGAGCTTCTCCATCCGTTTCACAAGAGAAATAAAAGCCTACTGGAATCGTTCAACTTCTCCCTATAAAAATGCTGTCCCCATTCACCTGAAAATCCTACTGATGTCAAACACAGAGCAGAGCAAAAGGAAAAAATATATCTTCTGGGAGACTTAGCCCTTTGTGAAGTGAGGTTCTTCAGCATTCGCTGGAAGAAAGGATTGGATCAGAAGGAGGGTGGTTAGCAGATCGAGAGAGGTTCTTCTCCCCCTCTGCTCTGCACTGGTGAGACCACATCTGGAGTGTTGTGTCCAGTTCTGGGCTCCTCCGTTCAGGAGGGATGTGGAGCTGCTGGAGAGAGTCCAGTGTAGGGCAATAAGGATGATGAAGGAAGTGGAGCACGTCCCTTATGAGGAGAGGCTGAGGGAGCTGGGTCTCTTGAGCTTGGAGAAGAGGAGACTGAGGCATGACCTCATTAATGTCTATAAATATTTGAAGGGTGGGTGTCAGGAGGATGGAGCCAGGTTCTTCTCAGTGTCATCTAGTGATAGGACAAGGAGCAATGAGTGCAAGCTGAAACATAGGAGGTTCCACATAAATATCAGAAGGAACTTCTTCCCAGTGAGGGTGAGGGAGCACTGGAACAGGCTGCCCAGGGAGGTTGTGGAGTCTCCTTCACTGGAGATGTTCAAGACCTGCCTGGATGTGTTCCTGTGTGACTTGGTCTAGGTGATCCTGCTGTGTTGGGGGGAATGGACTAGCTGATCTTTCAAGGTCCCTTCCAATCCCTAATAACTCTATGATTCTACAATTCTATGATAAAAAAGAACTGGTCAGTGGTCACTTCTGAGTCAGCATCTCCCAGAGTTTAGTTCAGAGTAGTGACCCAGTATTTCCTGTACGTGGGTTTATGCAAGTGGTGGTGTAACCTGATGGCCCCCAATGCTCTCTACGCCCTACACGGATTCAGCCATCCATGGGGTGGAAATAGCTTTGGAATTGCTATGAATGAAGGGAAGTTCGGACTGGCAACAGAGGATCACCAAAGGGTGGTGGATGTGGCAGTGCAAGTCCATGGCCCCATATCAGTCTTTTCACATGTCTTAAGCAAGTTGGCCTGGAAGGGAATCTCTTTCTTCTGTTTCATCTGTTTCAGTTCTACTCTAATTTTGCCCTGTAGGCTTCAGAGAGAGGCATCTCTAGCCAGTGACTTGTCCCATCTGAGAGAGCTGGCCAAGATAAGTGAGGTGAGTCTGGAGACAGACTAGAATGAACTCCAGAGACAGTTGTCAGATGTCTTGAGCAAGATCAGATGGACCTTGAAATCCACTGTATTAGAAATAGTGTGACCAGCATGAGTAAGGAACTGATTGTTCCTTGTACTTGGCACTGGTGAGGCCACACCTCAAATACTGAGTTCAGTTCTTGACACCTGACTACAGGAAAGACATTTTGATGCTGGAGCAGGTCCAGAGAAGGGCAACAAAGATAAGGAAAGGTCTAGAGCACAAGCCCTGTGAGGAGCAGATGAGGGAACTGGGGTTGTTTAGCCTGAAGAAAAGGAGGCTCAGGGTAGACATTATTGGCCTCTACAACTACTTGAAATGAGGTGTATGAGGTGGAGGTCAACCTGTTCTCCCAAGTAACAAGCAATAGGACAAGAGGAAAAGGCCTCAAGTTGTGCCAGGAGAGGTTCAGATTGGTTGTTAGGAAAAAGTAATTCAATCATCGTCCCTGGAGGTACTTAAAACATCTGTAGATGCGGTGCTAAAGAACATGGTTTAGAGGTGACTTTGCACTGCTGGGTTAATGACTGGACTGGATAATCATAGGATCATAGGATGTTAGGGGTTGGAAGGGACCAGGACCCCGAAAGATCATCTAGTCCAATCCCCCTGCCACAGCAGGATCATTCCACTGGAGAAGTTATAGAATCAGAATTACTCAGGGTTTCATGGTCCCAGGCTGGAAGACAGATGTTCTGGAGAAGTCAGAGCAGCCCATAACCCTGGTTATAAGTAGTTTTCTTGGATTTAAAATATCAAATGTCTTTTTTGCTCTATTTTGCTTCATTAGAGCCAACCTCAGCTGTGATGCTGCACAGCTGACCTCACACAACAAATACACTCAGGCAGGTCCTTCATCAACAAACCTGGTTGTGTCTGACCTAACAAGATGGACAAAAGTTTTGTCAGAAGAGCTGTCTCAGCAGCAACAGCAAAAGGCTATAGTGTGGGTCATGCATCATGGCAACGTGTCTTGCTCACCACCGCATGGCCCAGCAGTCAGCCTGCAGACTGGGTTTCATCTCCTGCTCCCGTGCTTCCACCTCTCAGTGCCCCAGGTTTCCAGCCACAAGTGAAAAACCAACAGCCCTTCTGCAGGCTCTGTGCCATTCAAATACCTCTGCTGGGATACTCAGTGGTCATGAACGTGAGTGTGAGTGCCACAGCCTGGATCCAGGACTCCAGTGCTGGCGAGGGCAAAGGGCCACACGCAGCTGCTGGCAAGGGAGGGAGGAGCTGCTGGTGCACAAAGCAGGCAGGAGATCACATTCGTCTTTCAGAGTAGTATTTCCAGATTGAATATAAGAGAGAACCTCCGAGAGGTCAGAGGCTGAGATTGACTTTCAGGACCATGCCTTTGACATCCAAAGAGGGAGGACAGGCTTATTAAAAATGCAGTGTGGATGGCAAATCTGTCACACACGAAAGCCACCACGTGGAGCTGGACGATGGATGAGGCGGCTATGGAGAACCTGCTGACAACAAAAGCCTCTCGAGTGACGGGTCAGTGAACAGTTTGTGGCTAGTCAGCACTGTTTTGGGAGAAACTGCACAACGCGGCTACGTAGGGGGCTTCCCATCCTCTTGGAGGTTTGTTTATAATCTTGCGGGGGGAAATGTGTCCATAAATGAGAATTAAGCCCTGCACTGCCTTAACAAAACTAGTTTAGTGAGGCAGGATGAGGGAGAGAGAGACAAGATGAGGAGTCACAGGGGTGGAGGATGGGAGATGACAATGACGATGGAGATGGAGAGCAAGCAGCGCTGCTGGGACATGGTGGATGAAGGCTCCATCAGCTTCTGCTTTCCTTGTTTTCCACTGGCTTCCCTGGCTCTGGAGCACGCTGGATTCCACCTGTTGCACTGTTTCTTGGTCACGGGGACTATTACAAGCTAGAGCTGATGGTGTCTGGTATGAGGGCGGGCGACAGGCAGGGAGCCTCACTACTTGCAGGCTAAGGTCTCACATGTCCTGCCCCATTTCATTCCCCTCCTGTTTCTCCCCCAAGAAGCCTTCTGAGGTGAGAATGTCACTTTTCCAATTTTTGCAGAAATGTTTGTATCCATCAGAAAAGCAGCTGCCTCTGGCAGTCAAGGGGAGCCAGGAGAGAGGCTACTTGACATTACATCGTCTCTGTCCAGTAAGTGCCATGAATGCCTTCTCATGGCCAGCTACCCAGAAACCTTCTGAGAGAAAGGAGGATGCTCAAGTGCCCAGTGCTTACGCCAAGTACACGTTTAGCCTGGCTCGGGTCCCAGATAAACTTCTCCAGCAAAGCAAAGCAAAGCTAAGCTAAGCTTTATCCCTGGCCTCACGGAGAGGCCATGAGCCCAGCACAAACCAATCAGGAAAGGAAGGGGATAAGCAGTGCCCGAGTGCAGATAAGGGTGGGATGGTCTCGCTCTTGACGTGCCAGGGGGGTGAAATAATGTCTTGAGTGAAAGCACACAGCGATAGGCAAGGGCTGCATTTATGGGTGTTCGGGGCCAGCGACATTTCATACATATTTCAGCACTTCCAAGATAAAAAAGAGAAGGTTTTCTTACGGCTCTTCTGGGACAGATAAGAGGATTTGTAACACCAACGTTTCTGGCCAGTAATCCTTAGAAACATGGGCACTTGCTTCGCATGCCAGCTCTGACAGGGAGATGAACTACATGATCAGCTCCTTCCATTGTGTCATTTGAGCTGTAATAATTACAGCTTCTCTTTCTGTGTTTCTCCTCAGCCCAGCAGAGCTTGTAGCTGGATCACCCTGCAGAGAAGGCATCACACAGCTGACAGCAGACTAGTTCTGACAGCAGAGTGCATACCTCTCCTCTCCTCTCCTCTCCTCTCCTCTCCTCTCTCCTTCCCTCTCCATCTCCCTCTCCCTCTCCCTTGTTGCTTGACAGCCATCTGGGAATCTGTCCAACAGGCACTTACCATCTCCATCCTTTCCCTGCAGCATGGCTGCAAGTCATTGGAAATTGGGCCAGGGGTTGGACACAAGTGGAGGCCCATGGAGCAGAGCCCTCTGACCCTCATGAGCTGGACCCACAGACTTACAGCAGTTGGTAGTGCTCTGCTTAGGGAATCATAGAATTGTAGAATCATTAGGGATTGGAAGGGACCTCGAAAGACACAGCAGGATCACCTAGACTAAGTCACACAG
>VXBP01000934.1:775009-898171 GCA_013400115.1 Rhinopomastus cyanomelas | reverse complement strand
CACCCTCAACGTGAAGAAGTTCCTCCTCATATTTATGTGGAACCTCCTGTGTTCTAGCTCACACCCATTGCCCCTTGTCCTATCACCAGATGACATTGAGAAGAGCCTGGCTCCATCTTGCTGACACCCACCCTTCACATATTTGTAGACATTAATGAGGTGACACCTCAGTCTCCTTTTTTTCCAAGCTTGAGACCCAGGTCCCTCAGCCTCCTTCCTCATCCTCGTTGCCCTACACTGGACTCCCTCCAGCAGCTCCACATCCCTCCTGAACTGAGGGGCCCAGAACTGGACACAATACTCCAGATGTGGTCTCACCAGGGCAGAGTAGAGGGGGAGAAGAACACCTTTGCTGCCTCTTAAACCCTGGGTTAAATGAAAACTGGGGCTGAAGGGGACAGACAGACCCAGGATCGTGTCTGGCTTCTCTTTGGTAATCAACAGTTTATTTGAATCACTGAATCACCCTGGTTGGAAAAGATCCCTGGGATCATTGAGTCCAACCATCTAAGCTTCCTCACATATTCACCCTTAAACGAGATCCCTCAACACCTCATACAAACTATCTTTAAACACATCCAGGGATGGCGACTCAACCACCTTCCTGGACAGTCCATTCCAGTGCTTGACCACCCTTTCTGTGTAAACATTTTTCCTAATATCTAGCCTAAACCTACCCTGTCGTAACTTGAACCCAGTCCCTCTTGTTCTTTCACTAACTGGCTGTGAGAAGAGACCAGCACCAACCTCTCCACAACATCCTTTCAGGTAGTTGTAGAGAGCGATGAGGTCTCCTCTCAGCCTCCTCTTCNGGTCTCACCAGGGCAGAGTAGAGGGGGAGAAGAACACCTTTGCTGCCTCTTAAACCCTGGGTTAAATGAAAACTGGGGCTGAAGGGGACAGACAGACCCAGGATCGTGTCTGGCTTCTCTTTGGTAATCAACAGTTTATTTGAATCACTGAATCACCCTGGTTGGAAAAGATCCCTGGGATCATTGAGTCCAACCATCTAACCTTCCTCACATATTCACCCTTAAACGAGATCCCTCAACACCTCATACAAACTATCTTTAAACACATCCAGGGATGGCGACTCAACCACCTTCCTGGACAGTCCATTCCAGTGCTTGACCACCCTTTCTGTGTAAACATTTTTCCTAATATCTAGCCTAAACCTACCCTGTCGTAACTTGAACCCAGTCCCTCTTGTTCTTTCACTAACTGGCTGTGAGAAGAGACCAGCACCAACCTCTCCACAACATCCTTTCAGGTAGTTGTAGAGAGTGATGAGGTCTCCTCTCAGCCTCCTCTTCTTCAAACTAAAGAGCCCCAGCTCTTTCAGTCTTTGCTCCTAAGATTTATTTTCTAGGTCCTTCACCAGCTTAGTTGCCCTCCTCTGCAACTGAGCCTGAGCCACTAGCTGGATGACCCCTCCCCGGTGCACTTGTGTGAGCAGGCTGTGTTGTCATGCAGCACAGAGCTGAAAGCGGCTGCAGGGCAGATAACCCTTCCCTCAGCCTTCTTGCTTCAGACCTGCCGGAGCCGGTGCGATGGTAGAGGTGCACTGAAATGGGTAGATGAATACGTCCTGCTTTTTCAGAAGCAAAACAAAGCCTTGCCTTAGAACCTCTGGGAAAAGCAGCCTGGCAAAAATGTTCCTCCTGGCAGGACTGGAGCGTCTGAAACAGCAGCTGGGGGGCGGCTCAGTGGCACTGGCAAAGCCTGTCGTGAAGACACCAGCTAAGCAATGCTGAGGGAAATGGATGTCTCATCCTGGGCTGCACAGACTGTGCAGGGGCTGGTGGGATCTGTCCATTTACAAGACAGGGCAACAGAGAAAGGAAAGTGATGCTGCCTCTCTGCACTTGATTCCTAAGTTGCCTTTAGGCTCTTCCTGTTCCCACCTTGTCAAGAGGGAAGGGAAATAGAGGATTAAAAGTGCTCTGGAAACAAGACCTGGGGTGTAGAACTCACATCATTCAGTTCAGCCCATTTAAAAGATAGAGAGGAGACTGGTCAGAGGGACAACTGCCCAGGAATACATGGCTTGCACAGGATTTGCTGGGTGAGGAGCATTAGAGAGGTTTCCTTCCCAAGTCATTCCCTTGCCACACTGGGGTTACTCCTTGGCCCTTGACATGGGCTGTGTCCCTCTCCTCAGATCAGACTTGGGGTGTTTAGCTCTCAAGGAAAAAGACTTGTTAAAATTCAGAGGCTGACAGCTGGGGTTGGTTGTCCTGAGATGTTGTCCAACCCTGGAAGGGATATGCAAGTCACACATACTGTAAATAGAGCCCAAATTAGTGGTAGATGAGTCACCATCCGTGATGCTAATTCACCCGTCCAAGTCCATGTCCAGGGGAATCAGCCATGATACAAGGACTATGGCTCTGTCCAGGCTTCCAGCTATCATCACCAACTCTTCCTGAGATACTACTGCTGCTCACAGACAGGCCTTGGCAGAAAATGTGACACAGGCTGTCTCTTTGGTCCCTGGCACAGTGCAAACGACACCAAGTCTCCAAGTAAAGCTTGGAGAAAGCTGTGGGATCCTGAAAATTCCAATGATAGTGGGATGCACGGGAAGGCTGGAGGATGGGTGTTCACATACGTGCTGTCTGCTTCTCTTTTAACTGCCCACCAGGCCAGTAGTGAGCACTTGATCCGACAGATGGCTTTCTTCAGCTTGGACAAGCCACTGGGGACATCACACCCACCCACACTTCCCAGCTTCCGCTCCCAGGCTCTCCTAAATCACAGCACAGCACACCCCTGCCCTTTCACACAATCGCCTAGAGATTAGTAGCTCCCTTTGAAATGTCCACATCCTCCTCTGAGAACTTCTAGAGCTACTCCTTCTGATGAGAAAGGGCCTCCTGTCTTGTCCTAGCCAAAGCCCTGACACCTGGCAGAGACACAGACTTCCAAGTGTTCCTTTCATGGACGCTCTCCGCAAAGTGACAAGAAGGTGTCACTGTGAAGGTCACAGCAGACCCCATGTTTTAGCATGATTGTCACCACACTGAGCTTCAAATCATTTAGAATGGTCTGTGAAATGTTCATGCAAACCTGGACTTACCCAAAAGGACCCCACGACAAGCAAGAAGAGCCAAACCAGTGTCTCTAGTCCAGGACCCAGTAGGTAAGGCACACCATCACCATCTACATTGGCTCCAGACTGTGTGAACAGTACTCCACCGAGAATGGAAGGATGAAGAGATGTCTAGGAAACCTACATGACCACATCTGTCTGTCTGTCTGCATTTTCTGCATCATTCAGAGCACGGGAACAGGCTGCCCAGAGAGGTTGTGAAGTCTCCTTCTCTGGAGACAAAGTCTGTCTGGACATGTTCCTGTGTGATCCTGCTACAGCAGGGGAACTGGACTAGATCATCCCCAGAGGTCCCTCCCAACCCTACCAGTCTGTGATTCCATGATCCAGGTGAAGTATGAAGAACACTATGTGAAGTGCTCAGTAGTGTCTCTGTGCCAGAGATTTGCATGATGATCTTCACAATACAGAAGAAAGCTCCTAAATATCCTGGTTTTACGAGTGCTGAGCCATTGACTTTGTCTTCCAGCCACATCACAAAGTCACAGAATCATCAGGGTTAGCAAAGACAACCTCCTGTGCTGGCTTCTTCTTTAGCACAGGACTTAGAGACCACATCTAGACTTGTTTGGAGTCACCAAGGACCACCTTTACCACCAGCCATCTCAAACAAGGCTGAGCGCTGATCTACCTGGACATCCACCTCCTCCTCTGATACTGTCTCCAGTCCCTTCTAGAGTGGTAGATGTTGCGCAAGTATTGCTTCACCTTCCTTTTCTTCAGAAGCAAAGTGAAGTGCCAGCAGAGCCACTTCCTTACACTTTTGATTTTAAGGGATGCTTTCTCCCATCATCTGGGACCAATGTGTCCATCTTCATTCCCACATTCAGCCCTTGTAAGCAGCCAGCCGTGCATGGGACAACCATGCTGGGACAAACTGCTCTGAAAGAACTACACATGTGGTCTGCCACCAGTGCTGACTGCCCTGTGCTGTCCTCTCCAAAGGCTTCAGCCTCCCATCAAGGTCAGAAAACAGCTACTGGGCCCCATGTCCATCCACACCTCACCCAGGTCAGAGGTCCTTCAGAGGCAGGGATTCCCCTCAGCTAGGGTTGGGTCTAAGGCAGGCGTGTTTTCATCACAAGTCACAAGCCCGAAAGCATGTGGTGAGCAGAGGCTGTTCTTGGCTTGGGGTTTTCAGCTCTCAAAGAAGCTTCCAAACGCATTACGGGCTGCATTGCCTCGGGAACTGCATCAGATCAACAGCAAGTCACTGGAGAACTTCCTGGACTCTTGCTGGCTTCTCTCTCCTTTTCTGATGCCCAAATATGTCCTCAGAAACAAACTGTGTTTCTCAAAATTAATATTTAAAGATTTCTGGTTTTGAGAGGATTTAGTCACGTTGCTTATTTTCTGGCTGGTAGAGTTGCAAGGTTAATGGCAAAGCCAGCACAGTAGGTAGAGCGTCATCGTCATGATAGAAAGGCTTTATACAAAGAGGGGTGGCACTTAATGGGGGGGTTAAAACTGGTCAAACTGGTCTAGCCTGATCTCTTCCTGTACTTTGCTCCCTCTTGCTGGTTTTCCTCAAATGAAAATGCTCTTTCCAGCCCTACCCTGGGCTTTGTGATCAAATGCTGAGGCCCACATAAACAGCTTTTGTACTGTTTTTGTACTGGAAAACCTCTTTGTCTTCTTACAGAAACATCTCCTCACAATTTCTTTGGGCAAAAACTACTTTTCTTGAAATAAAACCCTCACTTCGGCCACCTCCTAAGCCTTTGGATTGTATTAAAATGCACTGGATGCATCAACAAATCTTTAGTCCCACCTCAAGATAAAAAAGGCCACTCAAACACTTTCATGTCTCAGCTTGGAATCACGTTTGAGCCTCCACCCCTTTTGTCTAAAATAGAAAGTCATCACCACATTTTTAACAGCCATGGAGTGGCTAAAGCCACCAAGAGCGTAGAAGGGGTTGGAAAGATTAAAGCTGAGTGTCTTTACTTTGGGAGGTTAAGGAGGCAGGAGGCTACAATGGAAAGTGCTGCTTAATACTGGTGCAAAAGAGAAATCCCTTTACTCCCCTTTCTAAGAGGCTTACAGCACTGTGGTGAATTACCCCTAAATTAGAAAGGGAGGATACAGCTCATAAAAATCGATAGAGACTCAGTCCAGTGCCAAAGAGGAGATAGAAACCCACTGTGTTACAGCTCATGTAAAAGGCAACCATGAGATATGGGCAGATATTTGCCACCGAGGAGGTCAGTAGACGCTTTCCCTGCACAAGGAGTGGGTCAGAGATCCACCAAAAACTGGCAGCAAATTATCAAGGCAGCGGGTACACAGGAGTATTGTGTCCAGTTCTGGGCCCCTCAGTCCAGGAGGGATGTGGAGCTGCTGGAGGGAGTCCAGAGTAGGGCAACGAGGATGAGGAAGGAGGTGGAGCACCTCCCTTCTGAGGAGAGGCTGAGGGAGATGGGTCTCTTTAGCTTGGAAAAGAGGAGACTGAGGGGTGACCTCATTAATGTCTATAAATATGTGAAGGGTGGGTGTCAGGAGGATGGAGCCAGGCTCTTCTCAGTGGCATCTAGTGACAGGACAAGGGACAATGGGTGTGAGCTGGAACATAGGAGGTTCCACATCAATATGAGGAGGAACTTCTTCATGTTGAGGGTGACAGACCCCTGGAACAGGCTGCCCAGGGAGGTTGTGGAGTCGCCTTCACTGGAGATGTTTAAAACCCACCTGGATGTATTCCTGTGTGACTTGACCTAGATGGTCCTGCTGTGTCAGGAGGATTGGACCGGATGATCTTTCAATGTCTCTACCAATCCCTAATGATTCTATGGTTCTGGGCTGTGGGAAGGGGAAATTTAAGATGGGAGCTGGACACAGGCAAAGCTACGAGCTAGATCTCCCTGCCTGCCCTAAGCAGACCCATGCACACTCTTCTATAGAGAGGACAGAAGACTGGATCATGTTTATCACAACTACAGCACTTGCCTACGTTCTGCACAAAGAAGAAGCCACACAGGCTTCCCTCCACATCCCCAGGCACCGATCCGCACTCCCATTAAAGACGCCTACAGACAGCTATCGAAAGCTGATTTATCTTCTTAGAAATGTGTTTCCTGTCCCCCAATGGTTCCATGTTTGCTACTCGGAGAGAAGATAAATTAATATTTTTAGGGAACTCACTGGAGGGTCACTGGGAAGCATTTGAACATAAATCTCTAACTCAAACACATTACTCTGGTGCTAAAGAAGCACCCTGGGGGTGATTAGCTCTCTTCCTTCTGCTGAATAGACCTTTATTTGGCTTGGTGAGGCTCCACCGCCTACATCAGCCACTTGCCCAAATCAGAAGAGAAAAGGTCTTACCTACCAAGGGAAGTCTTCCTCATCAGGACATTTTAGAAGCAATAAACCTTTCAGCCTGATTTTGTTTAACCATGGTTTGACCATGGTGTGGCCAGGCTAGTGCAGCTGTTTGCCACATGTGCGTTCACAGAGCTCTGCCTCAGGCTGTAGACTTGTAGAGAAGGTCATGCTCTCTCTCTCTCTCTAAGGCTGAACTACTGCACAAACTGAGTTTCCCACCAACCGCTGTGTGAAGATCTTTAGTCCCTGAAGAGCAATGAAGTCAATCAGTGGGCTGCCTACCTGCTTGTGTTTCTTTGACCCTCAGAATGCAAAATTGAAAGTATTATGAGTTTATTCTTTAAGTACAGTTGTCTCATGCAGTATTTGCACCATGTTTTTCTTCATTTCCACTGAAATTTGCTTAAAGTCTTCTCCTTGGGACATTTAGTTTCTGGGGGCAATTTCCATTGCATCCCACATCGCTTCTGGTGATCCTGCCAGGATGTGGTGGTCTTAGAGAAAATACAGCTGCTGTTTTCTGTGGTTTAACCCAGCTGCCAAACAGCCAGAACTGGAGGTGGTGATTCTCCAAACTCCAGCCTTTAAGGAGCCTTCCTCTTCCCTGGTGCTCCAGGGCACACCCAGACCCACTCACACCTCTGCTTCCTCTCCCTTCTCCAGTTTCTCCATGCTGCTGCCTCTGGGCATTTGCAGGACTCAGACTCCCTGCACCAGCTGCAAACCAGACATCCCAGAACACTAACTGCTCCAGAGAAGCAGAGGAACATGAATGGTGGGATAGAGGCTCTGTGTGACAATGTGACTCTCCTGTGCCTGATGCAGGAAGCACAGAGATGTGCAGCAAAGCTTCCAGGAGGGGACTACACCATCACCCACTAACTGATCGACAATGGACAGTAAACTGCCTTCACCTTGGTTGTGCAACTGGATTTACTGGAGTTTGGGTGTCTGACTAATAGGGGTCTGCTCCCGCAGAGCAGGTGGGGCAGGGGAAGGGAGAGGCGGTGGCAAAGCTGCAGTCCTCTTTCTTGTTTCTTAATTGGAGTTTATTTTAGAATCAAGCAAATGTGTGCTCATGCATTTCCTTTCTTCCATGTCACCGCTAAAAGGGAGGAAACAGTTGGGGGGAGCAGTGTTTCACTTCCCAGTTCGATGGACAACTTGGAGGTTTGAGAGGATCACAGGTGACTGAGTGAAGAAGAAAAGTCAGAAGTTGGAAAAAGTCAAACCAGCTATTTTCCCGTAGCCAGGAACTGACATCTTCAAGGATCACCTGACCTACAATCCAAGGATAAGGGTTCATCCCAAGATGTGGTGGTGGAGGGCACAGATACTCAGATACAGAAGCAAATATCGAGGTCTGCAGCTCTGTCCTTTCCTCTAGCTGCTTCATGATGGTTTACAGATTCCCAGTAAGTCTTTTTCCAGAAGGTAGGAGCTAAGCCCTCTCACAGCTGCTCCTGTGCTCAGCAGGGGAATTGCCAAGATATTTTTCCTTTCCATTTCTCCCTTTGTATCTCTCAGCTGATCTCCCTCACACTACAGCAGTGGAAGAAAATAATGGCCCTCGGGGACGGCAGAGAATGCTCTGAGCACTGCAGTGTCCTGTGAGCGTAACTGCTGGTGGACAGGGATGTTCAGTGCCTTTGGGTCTCTACACACCATCATCCATCCTCCTATGTTCCTTCTCCTGGGAGAAGGTGTGCCAGCATGGGCTGGCTAGGATGTGAGATGAGCATCCTAC
The DNA here is from genome assembly GCA_013400115.1 of Rhinopomastus cyanomelas. Classification (NCBI taxonomy): domain Eukaryota; kingdom Metazoa; phylum Chordata; class Aves; order Bucerotiformes; family Rhinopomastidae; genus Rhinopomastus; species Rhinopomastus cyanomelas. The sequence goes on along the minus strand of VXBP01000934.1, from coordinate 889,988 downwards.
TGAATGTCCCCCATGACATCCTCTGTCCTGATGGAGGAAAGGGTGCTGACACCATCACAGGGCACTTCTGAGGGACCTCTGTAGCTCCCAAGAGGAATCAGAGCAGTCCAAAGGCTCATCCAAATCAAAATCAATCACACATTTGGATGTGAGTGTGGCCACACATTACCTGTAGCCTGCAAAAAGTGGCAGAAGACTGGCTTGTGAATAGCTGAGCACTACAGGGCAACATAAGGGCAAAACCAGGTGCCACAGGCATTTTCACTGGAGATTCCTTTCAACCTGAATCCTCACTGTTTTCACCAGCATCACAGGACATGACCTTGAGGTCCCTGGCTTTGGACTGCTGTCAGTGCCACTGATGTTCATTGTTCTTACTCTTTAGAAATGTGTTCTCCAGCACATTCAGTGCTTGGATGAAGAAGGTAGGGAGTGGACACTGCTGCCCAGCCCACGTGGGTTACAACCCCCAGTCCTGGTTCTCAGTTTTCATGTGATACTCAAGTGCACTGTGTGCACTAGCCCATCAGCCCCCTGCACAGCCACCGCCTCCCTTCTCTTTTTCCAGGTTTCCCAACAGCTTTGCTCGCACAGTCACACGACACCCCTCCTGTGTTAGCACTGGGATCTTGGTTGTAAAACTCAAAGGAAAAATTCTTTGCCTCCTGCTCCTCACACTCCATCTCCCTCCTCTACAACACAATCCTCCCTCATTGGCATCCCCTAGCAGACCTGGTGACATCCCCTCTTTTGCCCTGGTGACACATGAAGTCTCTTTTACATGTTCCTCTGTGGGTTCCTCGACCCCCATAATACAGCTTCAAGCACAACCCTTCCCCAACCCGAGAGAGCCTCTCCCATCCCTCTGCCCCAGCCCTGTCCATCCAGCGATGCTCAGTTCTTCAAATAATTAAAGAAGAACCAAAAAGAAACCAACAGAGCAAGAGACACTACAACCAGAATCAACCTTCAAAAGTCTCTAAGTCCTTTTGTCTCAGAGTTCGGTGATTCAGATTCTTCTGCATCTCGCTAAACTATCTGTGAGCTAAAAATAAGTGACCTCTCCAAGGGGAAATACATCAATGTGTCTGGCCTCCAAAAGTGTCCAAACTTCCAGGGTAAAGAGGGTTCTGCAGTCTCTGGTTTGTTTTTCAGTCTCACTTCTGCAATCATAAATGTCTGTTAGTGCTGAAAAACTGGAACTGAACTGCACTTTGGAAAAAGTGGGGGTGCAGTCACCCAGACCCGGATCAGGGTACCACTTGGTCTGCTCAGAAGTGCAAACTAATCACCAACAGTAAAACATCCAGACAAATGTCTCAGAAAGGCAAAGGTCTTCTTTCCATGACCAGCACTTGGCTATTAAATTAGTCTAGTAACTGTGGTTCTTGGCTATTAATTAGTCATTCAGACAGGGTTGGCTGCACTCGTCCCAAAAGATGCTTGCTTTAAATCTGTTACAGATTTATCACAGAATCATGGAATCATTGGGGATTGGAAGGGACCTCGAAAGATCATCCAGTCCGACCCCCCCGCCACAGCAGGATCACCTAGACCGAGTCGCACAGGAACTTCTCCAGTGTGCTCTGTTCTTGTTCTGAAAGTTCCACCAAAGAGACACCGTGTTGGAAGTGCCCCCAGTCCCCACAGAGCACACTCTGCACTTCAGCCTCTGGCTGCTGACCAAGCAAAGAAGTTGCTCTTAGATCCATGGGCACCCAAGCCCCAGAACAGCAGCAGCCTCCATGCTCTTATTTCTGCTGAAGACTGGTAGAGCTTTGGGGGGAACAGGGATGAGATCTTCATCAGCCTTAACAATTCTAACAACAAATATGTTGTCTGGCAGAAGAGTCCTGTGGGGAGGAGGGGTAGCGTGTTTTGAACAGGAAAGGGGAAGAACGATTGGGAAGGCCACTTGAATGAGTCTTGCATTCAGAACAGTAATAAAAAGGTCAAAGAAGGGACCTGACCCTGCTCACTGGGAACTTGGGCTGCTGCAATTTCACTGCAGAAAAGTGGAGTCTTCTAAGCAGCTTTCAGTGTAAAAACACTGGAATCAGATGCTGGGTTGAGTCTTACTGCTCAGACTGCTGCTCCTCCTCTGACCATGAGCAGGCTGAGCTGACAAGAACTGTAGTCAGGCCACTCGGCAGCCAAGAGCAGGACCTGCACCTGCAACACAGCACAGTGTGAGGCAAGGACAGCATCTGGGTCCTGCATGGTCTCATNGTGTGCCAGCATGGGCTGGCTAGGATGTGAGATGAGCATCCTACTGAATGTCCCCCATGACATCCTCTGTCCTGATGGAGGAAAGGGTGCTGACACCATCACAGGGCACTTCTGAGGGACCTCTGTAGCTCCCAAGAGGAATCAGAGCAGTCCAAAGGCTCATCCAAATCAAAATCAATCACACATTTGGATGTGAGTGTGGCCACACATTACCTGTAGCCTGCAAAAAGTGGCAGAAGACTGGCTTGTGAATAGCTGAGCACTACAGGGCAACATAAGGGCAAAATCAGGTGCCACAGGCATTTTCACTGGAGATTCCTTTCAGCCTGAATCCTCACTGTTTTCACCAGCATCACAGGACATGACCTTGAGGTCCCTGGCTTTGGACTGCTGTCAGTGCCACTGATGTTCATTGTTCTTACTCTTTAGAAATGTGTTCTCCAGCACATTCAGTGCTTGGATGAAGAAGGTAGGGAGTGGACACTGCTGCCCAGCCCACATGGGTTACAACCCCCAGTCCTGGTTCTCAGTTTTCATGTGATACTCAAGTGCACTGTGTGCACTAGCCCATCAGCCCCCTGGACAGCCACCGCCTCCCTTCTCTTTTTCCAGGTTTCCCAACAGCTTTGCTCGCACAGTCACACGACACCCCTCCTGTGTTAGCACTGGGATCTTGGTTGTAAAACTCAAAGGAAAAATTCTTTGCCTCCTGCTCCTCACACTCCATCTCCCTCCTCTACAACACAATCCTCCCTCATTGGCATGCCCTAGCAAACCTGGTGACATCCCCTCTTTTGCCCTGGTGACACATGAAGTCTCTTTTACATGTTCCTCTGTGGGTTCCTCGACCCCCATAGCTTCAAGCACAACCCTTCCCCAACCCCAGACAGCCTATGCCATCCCTCTGCCCCAGCCCTGTCCATCCAGCGATGCTCAGTTCTTCAAATAATTAAAGAAGAACCAAAAAGAAACCAACAGAGCAAGAGACACTACAACCAGAATCAACCTTCAAAAGTCTCTAAGTCCTTTTGTCTCAGAGTTCGGTGATTCAGATTCTTCTGCATCTCGCTAAACTATCTGTGAGCTAAAAATAAGTGACCTCTCCAAGGGGAAATACATCAATGTGTCTGGCCTCCAAAAGTGTCCAAACTTCCAGGGTAAAGAGGGTTCTGCAGTCTCTGGTTTGTTTTTCAGTCTCACTTCTGCAATCATAAATGTCTGTTAGTGCTGAAAAACTGGAACTGAACTGCACTTTGGAAAAAGTGGGGGTGCAGTCACCCAGACCCGGATCAGGGTACCACTTGGTCTGCTCAGAAGTGCAAACTAATCACCAACAGTAAAACATCCAGACAAATGTCTCAGAAAGGCAAAGGTCTTCTTTCCATGACCAGCACTTGGCTATTAAATTAGTCTAGTAACTGTGGTTCTTGGCTATTAATTAGTCATTCAGACAGGGTTGGCTGCACTCATCCCAAAAGCTGCTTGCTTTAAATCTGTTATAGATTTATCACAGAATCATGGAATCATTGGGGATTGGAAGGGACCTCGAAAGATCATCCAGTCCGATCCCCCCGCCACAGCAGGATCACCTAGACCGAGTCGCACAGGAACTTCTCCAGTGTGCTCTGTTCTTGTTCTGAAAGTTCCACCAAAGAGACACCGTGTTGGAAGTGCCCCCAGTCCCCACAGAGCACACTCTGCACTTCAGCCTCTGGCTGCTGACCAAGCAAAGAAGTTGCTCTTAGATCCATGGGCACCCAAGCCTGCAGATCCCGACCAAGCCCAGCTCAGGCCAGGTAAGTGCAATGTGATGTCAGCCCTGCACAAAACCCTATGACTGCCCACAAATTGGAAGGAACAGGCTGGTGATGATGTATGGTCAGAGGGGCTGGAGAGAGACCTGCCAGACCAAGTGCCTGCAGTGCCTGCTGTGTCAGGTTGGAAGGACCCTCCAAAGTGAAGACACGATGACCTCCAAATACCCCTGCTACCCCACACTAATGGATGGGCCAACCAGCCCCAGAACAGCAGCAGCCTCCATGCTCTTATTTCTGCTGAAGACTGGTAGAGCTTTGGGGGGAACAGGGATGAGATCTTCATCAGCCTTAACAATTCTAACAACAAATATGTTGTCTGGCAGAAGAGTCCTGTGGGGAGGAGGGGTAGCGTGTTTTGAACAGGAAAGGGGAAGAACGATTGGGAAGGCCACTTGAATGAGTCTTGCATTCAGAACAGTAATAAAAAGGTCAAAGAAGGGACCTGACCCTGCTCACTGGGAACTTGGGCTGCTGCAATTTCACTGCAGAAAAGTGGAGTCTTCTAAGCAGCTTTCAGTGTAAAAACACTGGAATCAGATGCTGGGTTGAGTCTTACTGCTCAGACTGCTGCTCCTCCTCTGACCATGAGCAGGCTGAGCTGACAAGAACTGTAGTCAGGCCACTCGGCAGCCAAGAGCAGGACCTGCACCTGCAACACAGCACAGTGTGAGGCAAGGACAGCATCTGGGTCCTGCATGGTCTCATGACCCGCAGAACAGTGGTCCTCACAGTCTGGGGCAAAGAGGGAAAGCTTCTGAGAGAGAAGGCTCAAGTGCAGGATAGATGCTCTGTCTTACCCTCAGTCAGCATGGGAGGCCACAAGGTGACCTTCAGAGGGGTGCACCAGCTTGGGGTGAAGTTTGTCTCTACTGCAGTCAATGCCAACATCAGAACCCCCCTAAGAGTTTCCCACCCCCAGTCCCTGTATTGATGCACCAGTCTCCACAGGGCACAAAGACAACAATATGGGGAAGGAAGGAGCAGAATGGACACCAGAGAGTGTGACACTAGTCTGTAGTAATGTGATCTTCACTTTATGCTCTGGGAGCCTCCAAGGATGGTTGCCCAGCCTCAACCCCTCTGCCTCTTCCCTGATGTGGTTGTAGACCTGTCCCTACATCTCTGAGCACCCCAGGATTAAGGCTCACACATTTGTAGCTGGGATTTGCCAAGTGGAAAACTCCTTGTTATGGTTTCAGTGCAACAGGATGGCACATACAGAGTGGAAGGAGGATGGGCAACTGTAGCAGCGGTGACTTGGACTCCACGGACTCCCAACAGCCAAACCAGAAAAGCTGAATTTCTCTGCTGCTATTAGATAGGAAAACAAGGCACAGAGCCTTGGAAAATTCTTTCCCCATTAATCATCAGTGGTGTTGGTAGGAATATGATGTGAAACACTCTGCTTTCACAAGACACAAACATATACATCTCCATGATGTCTCAGTGCAGGGGTCTGTCACGTCTCCCTTCACGGGCACGCTCCTCCCCAGTGATTTATCCCAAACTCTACTCCAGCCCCCTTCTGTGCAGATGGCACTTGGCAGGGCTGGGCTGTGTGTCAGCCGCAGAGCTGGAGGCTGACTCCAGCATGCATTACAGCATGGAGCATGCAGAAATGCAGACCTCAGGAACAGCATCTGGAGAAAGACATCCCCATACTGAGGTTATTAAAGCCTGAGGGCCAGGAACAGCCCGTGTGATGTTGGCGAGGACACAGCTGCAGTGGGAACAGGCTTGTTAACATTGCAGGACTCGTTAAATGCATGTTGCACTGGGTAGGAGCCATGAGAAGAATGCGACCCTCTCCTTTTCTGGCCCAGGAAATCCATCTTTGCAGCCATGTGCAGCAATACAGGTGGTTTATAAGAAGAAAAGGTCTGAGGACTCCCTGTATCCCTTCCTGCAAATAACTCACTACCGGCCCATGGGAGAGAGACACCTCCTACTGTCGTGGGCTACCATGTGCACACACAACTTTATAGATGCAGCAGTGCAAAGGGTTAGGATTTCATAAGCCAGATGCAGACCATGACAAGCCTTGGCAGAGTAAATCTGGCAATGTCTCAAACACTGGGGTGCTAGCCAGGCTGCTGGGTTTGGGTCCTGTGACACTCTGCCCACATTCTTCATGCTTTGGTTGCAGTCAACATCAGCCTTTCTATTGACCTTGGTCAAGGCGTTTTCTGCTTCTAAAAGCCTCTGGCAGAAGCAGGACCTCACTGTTCTGGACTAGGACCAATACTTGTATGTCCCTCCAGCAACACCCATGGTTCACAATCACTTTAAGACCACATTGTCACCTGAAAGTGTGGTCCTGCCTACTCCCTGCCCTGGCCACATGTTCCTGCTTGCTCCCTTGTGTCAGCACAACATTTCATGCAGCTGCCAGTAGAGCTGGATCAGTCTGGTGGGTTATTCTTGAGCCAGAATGACAGGCTGACCCAGCTCACCCTGTGGTTTCACAACTGCTGGCCTGGCACAGTGGTGGTGGCAGGGATGGGGTAGGGTGAGGCGGAACAGGGAAGCAGGACTGTGTCTTTTGGCAGCCAGTCAGAACTGGATTGGCTTGAACTTCTCAAGAAAACCTGCCTTTAATTTCCCTCTCGGTAAATACGAATAATTCTCTTTCAATGGAGAAGTTGTGAGGCTTCGGTTCTCTAACCACAGCATCTTTCTGCAGGTCATAACCAAGTTAAATGTGTTGAACAAATAGTATTTCAGCTGCTAACAGTTGAGTCAACAGCAGGGTGATCACGATTTAATCTTCTGTTTCACAGGGGGAGGCCACACTGCTCTTTTGCAAAGTCTTTTTCATCACAATGGGATTCCCTGAATCAAAGGCTCACAGGTGTGGTTTTTGGCTGGGAGCAAACAGTCGCATTCCTATCAAACAGATCCTGCTTTCCAGGCACCAACAGCCCTCTGCTACTCACAATTCAATAGAATTGCTTTCCAGAAAAGAAAGGTGGTGCCTTCCCCAGAGTTCAAAGGCCGATCAGGAATGTGGTGGTTAGGATGCTGCCAATAAAGCATCCTCCATTACCAAGGGAACATTCCTCGTGGCTAACCAAGCAAAAATACCTACCAGGAGGCTGAAACCAGCAGAATGTGGGCAAGGAAGAAGAGTCAATTCAGCCATCAGCAGTGAGAAGTTGGCTGCCTCTCCTTTCTTTTTTTTTTTGCAGTGTCTGAATAAAAAACCAACAAGCATCTTGGCTCCAAGCAACGTCCCTTCCAAAACTGACGGAGCAAAGTGGACGTCTCTTTCAAAGCCAAGCCGAAATGCCGCTGAATCTTCCTGTCGATCTCTGCGGGGACATCACTACATAATATACAGTCAGTGACTGTGCTCTTTGGGAGGGCAGATTAGATGTGCATTAAGATTCCTGCTGCCCTTCCAGGCTATTCATTTTATCGCGTGGATTTCCATCAGAGCGCCTTCTTTTTATTGCCTCTGAGCTCTGAAAAGAGGCATCTAATTCTCTAGAGGACTTTACATGGCCAAGGCAGCAGAAAGGAGCAGTTCTATCCTGCAGGGATGCAGAATCCCCCCCTCCCCAGTATGCAAGATGTAAAGGAAGGAAGTTTCTTTCCCAGGAATGTGAACTTTAACAGTCAGCTACGGTCTGACTTCAAGTATCTCATGAGAAGTCAGAGGAATCTGTTACAAGTGCATTTCTTGGGTGTTTTAATGTAAGACTTCCTTGCATTTATGCAAGCAATGGATCGAGGCCAAGAGATCTGAGCCTGCAGACCACCTGCCTGGGCATCCTCCTGGGTTAATGCAGAAAGGTGGAATGATAGGACAGAGCAGTCCTCCTTTATGGGTGGTACCTGATTGTCCCTTTAGCTTGGAGAAGAGGACACTGAGGGGTGACCCCATTAATGTCTATACATATGTGAAGGGTGGGTGTCAGGAGGATGGAGCCAGGCTCTGCTCAGTGTCATCTAGTGACAGGACGAGGGGCAATGGTTGGAAGCTGGAACATAGGAGGTTCCACATCAATCTGAGAAGGAACTTCTTCATGTTGAAGGTGACAGCACTGGAACAGGCTGCCCAGGGTGGTTGTGGAGTCTCCTTCACTGGAGATGTTTAAGACCCACCTGGATGTGTTCCTGTGCAACTTGGTCTAGGTGATCCTGCTGTGTCAGAGGGATTGGACTAGATGATCTTTCGAGGTCCCTTCCAATCCCTAATGATTTTATGATATCTCACTGGTGATGCAGTGTTGCCCTGTCGGGAAGTCATTCACTCCACTTTCAGGACAGCTTCTTAGGATTTGCTTGGGATAGCGTCAGGAGGCACAACGTTAGATGGCAGGGGTCTCAGTGGAGCACAAAGCCTGTATCTCATCGAGTACTGCCGATCACAGTGAATGAACCTCAGCTGGCACAAAGTGGAGCAGAGCTCTGTACCAGTGCCAGCACTAGCTGTGGGGTTATTGCAGTGAGACAGCTCCCTGCCTCACCAAAACCTGCTCCACATCTCCTGGGTCCTGAGCTGCGCCAGGAAATCTGGGACGTGAGGAGCAGAGAGGACAGGCTGAGGGGGCAAGAGTGCAGATAGGGCACAGCTCAAGTCATGTGTCAACACGCAGGAGCAAAGCTGTGAGGAGAAACAGCTCCTCTTGCTGCAGCAGAGAGCTCTGGAGGGGAGGAAGGCTCTTCTGGGAAGGAAGGAAGGAGCCGCTCCACAAACCTGAGGCATGTGCTGTCTGCATGTGCTGTTCTGTGAAATATGGGTTAAAAAGAAGCCTGGCCAAACCTGGAGGAAAGTATCTCTTTGTACTAGAAGTGCAATCCAGACCTAACATCCCAGGAAGAATGGTCATCCTCATCTTAGGCAGCACATGGCAAGCTCAGGGTACTGAGGTGGCTGAGTCTTGTCTGTAAAAAGCTTTTTTGCAGATAGAAGGCAGGAGGCTCTGCTTGTGAGAATCTTCCTGAGGTCAGATGAAGGAGCATCTGCTTAGGAGCTGCTCAATCAGCTGAACATATTCCACAGAGCTCTGTGCTACCTGGGTTGTGCTTAGAGAGAGAAAGACGCTGAAGGACAACCACTTAGCTGAGCTGAAGCAGTTTGGGGGTTCAGCTAAATAAAGTGCCTTGATATAGCAGGAAAGGAATAAAAAAGAGGGGAAGGGGAAAGGGAAATGAGCTGGTGGGAGGCTGAAGCCACCAGAAATTGCATCTCTCAGCAAGGCAGAGCTTAATGCCTTCTGCAGGCAAGGAAACAACCTTCCACCACTGCCCTATCCCACCCCACGCTCACGGCAGATAGCAGCACAATAAATCTGTCAGTCCCTCGGCAGGGAGAGCCCTCCCCTCCTCATTCCTGTGCAAACCTGCAAAGGATTTTTAACTAAATATCTCCCTTTAAAATCAAAGCTAAACTTCCAGAGCTCCTAATCTGACCCTGGCAGCCATAGAGCTGCACAAGTCTCCTGGTAATAACAGATCCAATATGATATCATTTCCAGTAAAGAAAGATTTGCATCAGATTACTGCATCCCAGGTACCTGGGAGATTCCTTCTCAGACATCTTGGTCTTGTTTCCCAGCCAAATGAAAGACAAGAGTTTAAAAACACCCCAAAACTAAAGTGGAGTAGCTCACCTCTAAGTTACTCCTGAATAAAAATTTTCCCTTGCTGTATTAGATTACCAGTGTCCCCTGAAAGACCCAGAACACGCCTCGCACGTGTCCACCACACTCCCCTTAGGTTAGAAGAAAGCTGATGCGATGCCAAATTCCTGTATCAGTTCGGTAACTCTGCTAAGCTGCTCCTTATTATTCCACTTACGGACCCGATGTGCCATGAAACTGGTTTGGGCTCTTGCCCTCCAGCTCCAGAGCAGGCTGGCAGGATGAGCGAAGCACAGTGTTGGAAAACTCGTTCTCATTATCTTACTGCCCTGGGCAGAGCCCCATAATGACTGAAGTGCAAACAGCATTAAAAGCCTTTGAACCAATCGTTTACAGAAAACCACCAGCATCACTGACTGTGGTCGGGTACTTCTGCACTCAGCAGGTCTCCTGCTGCTGTGGTGCACTGGAATATCTAACCAGAGAAGCTGTAAGAGCAGAGCTGAAACATCTACACTGGTGTCAAGCTTCAACACTTGAAGACACTGTGTTATGAAACTGGAGGGCTCTGGTGTAGGGCTGAGTGTTGATAAACCTGTTAGAGCTGATCAAACTTTTCCATCTGGGCTTTTTCATAGAGTCATAGAATCATTAGGGATTGCAAGGGACCTTGAAAGACCATCTAGTCCAATGCCCCTGACACAGCAGGATCCATGCACAGGAACACATCCAGGCGGGTCTTAAACATCTCCAGTGAAGGAGACTTCACAACTCCCCTGAGCAGCCTGTTCCAATGCTCCATCACCCTCGCTGTGAAGAAGTTCGTTCTCACATTTATTTGAAACCTCCTCTGTTCCAGCTCACACCCACTGCCCCTCGTCCCACCACTAGATGACATTGAGAAGAGCCTGACTCCATCCTCCTGACACCCACCCTTCACATATTTATAGACATTAATGAGGTCACCCCTCAGTCTCCTCTTCTGCAAGCTAAAGAGACCCAGCTCCCTCAGCCTCTCCTCATAAGGGAGGTGCTCCACTTCCTTCATCATCTTTGTTGCTCTACGCTGGACTCCCTCTTTGATTTGTTTTTCTTTTCCAAACAAATGCAACAACTTCTCTAGCAGAAACAGGAATCATTTCAGGCATGACATATGTTTGTGCTTTGGGAGAGTGAAAACTCAAATGGCAAAATATTCAGGTCTCCCTGCTGCTCTTTTTCAAACCACGCTGGCTTTAGGAGGAAGAGGAGACGAAGCAGAATTGGAACAGGTTTTGGGTCACCTCACAAAACTCGTTTCACTTCCAGCTTTTCAGCATTAAGGGAGTTTCTCTTCTCCTCCCATGTCTGCCTTCCCTCACTGTCAGCGAGCTCAGGCTGAGATTTCTCAGGTGACAGACTGCGCTGGACAATTCTCTTTGCCCTCTGAGCCCTTCCCTTCCTGCAAAAGTCCACTGCCTCTGGGGCTGAGCTTGAGCCAGCCACAGAGGATCTAAAGCTGTGAGCACAAACAGCTCAGCAGCTCCAAAACCTGCACTGTTTGTTTGTTTTGGAGGGTGCAGGGAGGAAGGGGAGGAGCAGCACCCTCCAGATCCCATGGCTAACATTTCTTGCTCTGTATTACACGAGTTTGCTAAGGCGTTTTGAAGGTCATTTTAGGGTCTGCAAACAGCAAATGCACTTCTGGGAGAAACACCAGTAAAAAACCAAAATTAAAAGTAGGGTCAGAGGAGAGGAAAGCGAGGTGTGTGGGAAAGGACTGGGGGCCAGACCCACCTATTGTGATGGCTACCAGAGCTAAACTGTCAGCAGCACGGTGCTGTAGAAAAGGAATCCATCACGGAAACCCCATGATGTTGTTTGATATAGACTCCTCTCCCGTAACACCTCCGTACACTCCAGAGAGCAGTCTGGTGTCTTTAAATGCCTACAACATTTACATGGTCTTGCAGGTCAGAGAGAGCATCCAGAACATGCAAAAACCCAGTCTGGGGTCAAGGACTCCCCCTCTTATGCTGGAGCATGGCTGTGTGCCCATTAAGGGCAGGACAGCTGGTGGCTGCATTCACTGTGCCCATCTCCAGCACAGGGAGATGATGGGGAGCACCAGCAGGACACCCCCAACACTTCTCTCTGTAAGGCAGAGGAGTGGCAGCAAGTGCTCCCTGGCTCCACACCCCTGGGGGCTGAACAAGACACCACCTCATTGCATCTGCGAAAACTACTGAAATGATGATAGCTTTGTCTAGCACCTGAAGCAGGTCTCCTGGGAACAGCTTTAAGCAAGCTGGGCTCCAGATGCTTCTTTACATCTGAATACATGAATTCCTGCCTCTTGGGGTTGAGGTCCTAACTGAGCCTCACAACAGCCGCACTGTCTCGCTGTCCTTGTGACAAATGATGAACCTCTGAAATGAAGGACAACAGCACGTGTGCATGGGAGGGCATCATTTCTTATTTGCCTGCGTGGCTTCCAGAGGGCAGCTGCAGAGCTGCCAGCTCATACCCTGCCAGGCCTGAGCAGCTGATCCTGGGACTGTCTGAAAGGACTTTGTAGAGGGTTATGGAGTCTCCTTCTCCGGAGATGTTTGAGACCCACCTGGATGTGTTCCTGTGTGACTTGCTCTAGGTGATCCTGCTGTGGCAGGGGGATTGGACTAGATGATCTTTCGAGGTCCCTTCCAGTCTCTAATGACTCTATGATTCCATGATTCTATGTTCGTGCTGATCTCTTCTCACAGGTAGTGACAGAACCAGAGGGAGTGGTTTCAAGCTCCAACAGGGTAGGTTTACACTGGACATCAGGAAAATTATTCATGGAAAGAGTGGTCAAGCACTGGAATGGGCTGCCCAGGGTGGTGGTTGAGTCACCATCCCTGGATGAGTTTAAGAGATGTTTAGATGTAGTGTTGTGGGATCTGGTTTAGGGGTGAACTTGTAGAGTAGGATTGATGGTTGGGCTCAATGATCCCAGGGGTCTTTTCCAACCTGAATGATTCTGAGTCCATGATTCCATGATGTCCCACTTGCAGTGGTGTTTATTTTACTACTACAGATGGCAGTCAGGGCTGCTAATGAACTCACAAGTGGGTCAGAAGAGAGGGAGAGCTGCTGACTGGGGGCTCAGGAGGGATCCCCCCCCACATCCTTGCTCTTTCTCCAGACCTGTGCAGTGCCACCGATTCCCAAATTTCCTGCGTCAGTCCCCATCAGACAGTAGCTGCTTCTTAGTTGTTTTCTTTTATCGACGAGAACTGCCTCCAGCCGAGCAGGTCGCGGTGGGATATTGTGCCTGCTCTCTACATGTGCCAGTTTGCTGGTTTGGTAGGAAAATCAAGCCCCCTCTCGTTGCTGGTAACCTTAGTTCTCGGGCTGAGACATGATGGTGCAAGGGAGCTAAATCAATAGGATTCGATGAGCATTTGCATCCAGCAGGTTTTCTCTCCAGTGCGATTCCACAAGTGAAACTAATGATGATGAAAAATGACCTAAGTGTTAATATTATCTCTGAGAAGAAGTTAAATTACTGTAGCCTGGGGAGCTAAAAGAATGGTTTAATTAAAATCTGCCTGTGTCAGCCTCCTTCCCTGTGTGTACCAGCAAAGCCACTGGGAGGATCCTTCTACAGAAAAGACAAATCCCTTGGAAAACTGCAGAATCCCACAAAATTTAAAGCCAGAAAAATATTAAAAGCAAGCAGTTGCTTAAGGCCACTGGCTTCAGCCAGAGCCCAGATAACTGTCCAATCTCTGTTGTCCCTGGAGATGGGCTGGGGCAGCGGCAGCAGGTGCCCTCACAGCCCAATTTGAGGTCTTGCTCCTTCCCTTCCTGGGGGCTCAGGATGGCCAGATGGAACCTCCTTCCCTTCCCAGGAAGCCTTGAAACACTGCTCTGAGCGTGTGTGTGCGTGCATGCATGTGTGTGCAGCTCCAGGGACGCTCAGCTCAGTGCCAGGCATGCTCAGCATAATGATGTTTGCTTGGCTACTAAAGCACTTTGTGTCTCTGCTTTCTGTGCCTCTGGGCTCTTCTTGCTTTTCCCAGCATCCGTGAGGGCTCAGAACATGCTCTGGCATTTAAAAGGCAGCAGGGTCTATCATCTGCCACTGCATGAACATCAGGCATGGCCACCAGCTGCAGACCAGCTTGAACGAGATGGGGAGGGAGGAGACATGGCACATGCCTGAAAACAGCCCTGCAGAGGTGGGTGTGAAGGAAGGCAGAGCAGACCTGCCATGTCTTGCACCAAGAAGTAACAGCTTCTGTTGGACTGCTGTGAATGGAGGGGGAACAGATGAGCTCTGAGGTGCACAGGACCTCTGCCTTTTTCTCATGGTTGCAGTTTTGGTTTCAGACAATCTCTACCAACTTCTACCATTCTGTGACTCAGCAGCAGCAAGCCACGCTCAGGAACCAAAGAACAACTCCTGAAACCTCGTAATTTCCACCCATGATTATTTCCTCTGGGCCAAGAAATGATAAAATCTTACAAGAAAAAAACCCATCCAACATGAAGTGAGGAGCAGAAGAGGTTATGGGAGCAACTAGTTGGTCTCAATCAGTTTCCAAGAAGCCATCAGCAAAAGTGACCCGGGTCACTAAGCCTCTTCCTGGGGCTGGGAGGAGCACAGACCCAAAGGATATGAAAGCCCTAGAGGGAAAGATGAACCAAAAGCTGTGGCATTCACGAGGTGATTGCATAAACCTCTGTAGGCTTCTGAGCAGGGGCAGCCTCATTTGACTGGGGAGACCAAAAAGGCCACAGTTGTATGTGAAGAGAATTGGAGAAATGTTCCAACAGGTCATGATGGTGGATGACTTCACCTTTTGAGTTTGGGCAGGGTATACCTTGTCAGGGTGAGAAGCAAGGAAGGAGAAGACTTCCAAGATGACACTGCTTTGTTTTGTAGCCCTTTGCTAAGCTAGAGCACAATGCATGGAAGCACCTACCTCCAGCCAACAGGAGTCATGTCAAGAGCCATTGGCAGTTACTGTGACTTTCAGAGAAGATCTTGTAGACACAGATGATGTCTTCTTCTGCTCTTCTATCTCAGCTATACGTCTACCTTTATGCTTCATCTTATAACTTGTTTTGGACCTTAAAAAATTGTCTCTTTCACTGATGTAATATTGTGTCCAGTTCTGGGCCTGTCAGAGAGTCCAGCACAGAGCCACAAAGATGATGAAGGAAGCAGAACATCTCCCTGATAAGGAAAGGCTGAGGGAGCTGGGTCTCTTTAGCTTGGAGGAGACTGAGGGGTGACCCCATTAATGTCTATAAATATGTGAAGGCTGGGTGTCAGGAGGATGGAGCCAGGCTGCTCGCAGTGTCATCCAGTGACAGGACAAGGGGCAATGGGTGAGAGCTGGAACATAGGAGGTTCCACATCAATATGAGAAGGAACTTCTTCATAGGGAGGGTGACAGAGGACTGGAAGAGGCTGCCCAGGGGGGTTGTGGAATCTCCTTCTCTGGAGACATTTAAAACCCCCCTGGATGTGTTCCTGTGTGACTTGATCTAGATAATCCTGCTGTGTCAGGGGGATTGCAGTGGATGATCTTTTGAGGTCTTCCAATCCCCAGTGTTCTGTGATTCTGTGTGCTGACTTATGTGAGAAAAGACCCCATGCTACCAGTGAGATTTGTCTGACAATGGATGATGACTCAGTTGAAATTATTTTCATTTACTGCTTCAGGTTGTCATTTGAGATGGGACTTGAGTTTACCCTGAGAGATGGGACTTGCCACCCTTTCCTTTTAGAGGATCTCAAGATCTGAGGGTTGATTTCACACACTTCTCTGTTAAATGAAGTTGTACTACCAGATGATATACTGCTGGATCCTTGTGCAATGAGAACAGACTTGTCTTGAAACTATGAGACTGCAACATTTGCATTTATTTACATGATTTTATTTGGCTGAAACAAGAAAAAACTATTCTGGTGGGATTTTTTAATTATTCATTTGCAAATGTCACCATTAAGAAAAGCTGTAAAGGGTGGAGGTTGTGTGTAATGGGAATTGTGTGGTAGCAGCGTGATGAATATTAGATGCTTCTGTCAAAGGATCGTGTCTGAGTAGCTGAGAAATTGGAAGAAAATTTCTGATGTACATCCACCAGAGAGTGGAGAAAGGTGGAACTTGAGGGACTGGATGTCACTCAGGTTTTGAAGCAGAGCACAGAGAAGTAAATAGAAACAAGGGCCCCTGCTGTTTCTTTTTGATGCCTAATTTTGTGTACAATAGAATCAGAGACTAGTTTAGGTTGGAAGGGACCTAAAAGACCATCTAGTTCCAACCCCCTGCCATGGGCAGGGACACTTCTCATTAGACCAAGTTGCACAGAGCCCCATCCAAACTGGTCTTGAACAAAGGATTTTTCAGCCGGAGTTGGCTCCAACAAACACCAAGTAAAGGGCTCATGTTCCTTGGCAGCAAGAAATGTTGGTCCAAATTTCACTTGAGGTGCCTAACAGTGAATTTTATCTTCTGGCACACAGCTACTGCTTCTCATAAAGGACAGACCCAGAACAGATCAGTTAGATCTTATTGCCCATCCCCACTGTTACAGTCTGAAATTGCAGGGCAAGGAGTGCATGTGGTGTAGTTTGACTGTTACCTGCTGAGTTATTGTCTCTGTTTTGTGCCTTTACTTTGCTTCTCTTCTTGGAGCCAGTACAGCAGCAGGACTGGAGGCAGCTGCATTTAAGTCAAAAGACTATTCTGCCCCCCAAAGAAGGCATCTTCTTGTTAGCCACAGCATATGTCTGCTTTGTGTCTGGTCAGGAAAGCTGAGGGTCCCTTCTGCTGCTGCTGTGTCATTCTCCTGCTTAATTAAGGAGTCACCGAAAAGCACCAATTTAAAGAGAACAGCTGGAGAGCTGTGACCACTGGGGTATGGAAAAACAGAACAGGGCTGCATTCAAAATGCATAGCTGGTCCCAAATCACAGGAACCTGCCATTATGCTTGGTGGGTGTTAGTCTCTGTGTAGAGTCCTTACCCAAAACAACGTTCCCTGTGTGTGTTCTGAAGCCTGCAAGGCTCAAACTGCAGCACTTGTGCATCTGATGCTCAGTCACTGCAATCAATGACGACCTCTCTTGGGATGGATGCGCTACTCAGGTCTGGCTGCGCCCAGTTGTTTCATTAGGGGAGCTAATGGCCCAGATGATTTGGTTTTTGCCACTGTTGGCACGCTTGTTTGTGGTCTAAATACTTCCATTAAAAACAATCTAGAAACAAGGCTTTTCTTTTTACGAGTCTTTTTATGAGTTTTCTAAAGGTCGGTGCTTTGGCCCGTTGGTTGGGAAGAGGCTGAGTGCTCACATCACTGCGTAGCTGGACTGCTGACAAGCCACTGCCTTTCAGATAAACTTATATTGTATTACCACCTCCCCCAGTGGTATTAGGTCCTATACTGTGGTATCAAATAGTGCAATATCTCTAGGCACAGTAAGAGTCATGCTGTGGCAACGGGACAGATGAGAAAAGTAGAAGCAAGGACAAACATTGTCAAGCTTGTGATGACACAGGGAGTGGACTCTGAAGGTCCCAAAGTAGCTCTGCTACAATCATAGAATCATGGAATCATTAGTACATCTGCAAAGAATGATGTCTCTATAATTATATACATTATATTTATATATGTATTTTATATATTTATAAGTAAGACTATAAAGCTTCCCATACTGGTGTCTCTGGGCCAATATACAGTTATGTTCCTGTAAGACTTAGTCTTGATTTACAGACCAGACAGAGTCTCCAAGGTCCTACAGGCTGGAAAGGGACTTTGTGGGGGGCTAATGAGCAATGTGATGCCGTATGATTTTCCTTAGGTACAGAACTCTTCTTTTGCTACTAAAACTAACCCCTAAGCAATACAGCAAAGATGATCCTCAAACAAATCATTAGTCTTAAGAGGCAATCAAAACTGGGACAGGATTTTCTTAATCTTCTCATGGTTACCTCTTGTAATAAATCTGAAGGAAAGGTCTGCCACAGCTGATAGGGAAAAACAGCCTCATGGCTGGAGCTAGACTCCCCAGGCTGTGTAAGCTGACCAAGTCACTAGCCTCTCTGGCTGAGTTCATCACGGCTGTGCTATCTGGTTGGGAGAGCAGTCCAGACTTGCATAGTCCCAAGCTCTGGAAAATCATGTGTCCTTTTAGGTACCCTGCACACAGCCCTTCTTCTTTGTTAGGGAGAGATGTCAGAATCACAGACTTCTTCTACCGCAGAAGAGCACTTCTGCAGCCACTTAGTCAGGCACAAGTAACCCTTGGTGAAGCCACATTAACCCTTCTCTTCTGCTTTTGCAGCTGCAGACGGGGTGGTCATGGCTGTATACAATGGGAAGATGACGGAGTAGCCAGGCCTGGACTGGGGAGAACAGACAGTATTGACAGAGTTTGCTTTATCAGTGACACGAACGGTGCTGAACCACAACACAGCCGAGCTGCAACGTGTCAAGTCATAAATAACTCATCATGAGGAAAGTGTGCACCGCCTGGGCACGGAGCCACCGCATTCACCCTTAGATACGCATTCAGATCAGCTCCATTAGTGTCATATTCTTCTGTAATTACTTCATTGATTCAAAGTGCATCTTATCTCCCCACCAGAACTGTGAATACCCTTTAATTTACTGAAAGGCAGAAGGAAGGACAATGCTAGCATCACATCCATGTTGTTTTCAGAGTGGAGAACATGCAAATGGGGCAAGAAAGCTTCGAGTGGCTGCACAGTGCCAGCTCTGCAGGTGCTACAGTCAGCAAAAGCAAAAAGCTGAATGCTGGTGGGATGCCAGTTTGAACTTAGGCAGCAGCACCCCAGGACCCTTGAGCTCACCCTAAGAGTAAAAGGGGTATGAACTCTTCAGTGACCCTGGGCTGTTCTGTGTTGGTGATGAAACCCAAAACCCATCAAGTTTCATGTGGTCTCCAGTTTCCCAGGGGAGGTTTCAAAGGGCTCTTGTTACGATGTCTTGTTTTCAGAAGGACCTTCCATGAAACTTTACCAATTCTCCTTAATCCCCTTTAAATGAGCATCTCATGACTGCCAAGAACTCCCCGAAAGCTTTGCCCTTTCTATTATTATTATTGGCACACAGGAGGTTCATTGCTACCACGAGCTGTCAGAATAGGTTTCAGGGTGAGAGAGGGCATGGAGGAAGCTCTTAGGCTGTCCGTCATCACTCTGCTCTGCAGGAGCTGTTGCAGAACAGCAGCTGTGTGACCCCTCTACAAAAAATAACCCAGCTGATGCGAGCTGAGCAGTGAAGTGGTAGGAGCTAGGCTTCGAAAGAACAAACCTAAGAGCTTCGTGTCAAATAGAGGAGACTGCACCGTTTTGGTTGGGGTCACACCTGGAGTAGTCACCTCTCAACTATAGCGATGCCATGTGAAAGGTGAAAGCGAAGGTGGCTAGGTGGGGAGTCCTGTGGGCAGGAGAGGGCTGGCGGTGCTTCATGGTCTGTGCAGGGACATGCCAGTCTGGTGCTGGGAATGCTACTGCCCACCAGCCCAGGACAGGACACAGACTCTCCTGATCAGTGCTTGCTATGTCCACTGCCAGGCTGGATCTGGTTCTGCAGATGTGCCAGCCATGGAAGGAAACGAGCTGGGTGCTGGGCAGGATGAAAGGCTCGGTGCTGCGCGATGCCATTACCCCTGTGCTTATGTGGGAGTGGAAAGCAAAGGATGAAGGTAATGAGAATGTCTGGTTTCACTTAGGTGCTGTTTATACTGAGAGTCGAGAACTCCTGGCCCACACACACTCTCCTCACAAAGACGCCAGCTACAGAGTCAAGATTAAGTGGAAGAGACGAAGGGAAAACATTACAGTAGCATGGGCTGGGTTTGGTGGTGGAGCATTGGGCAGCAGTCACAAGACATGAATCCTGTTCAAGGACTGTCTCGAGCTTCTTGCGGGGCTCTGGCCAAGTCGCCAAGGCTGTAATCCCCCAACTAAACTTGACAAAGTATTAAATACAACTGCAGTTTAAAAAAAGACAACATTTTATTTGAGGTGCTAATGCTGGAAGAGCCAAGGGTGTTAATGCTTCTCTGGCAAGCACAGCACAGAGCTGAGTGCCCAGCTTCCGCACTTGGATGGGATGGGGTTTTCCCTCTGGATATAATTTGCTTAAATTAAAGTAAATTTAAGAAAAAAGATGATTGGTTAGTGAGATGGATTGTGAACTGGCTCCAGGATAGAAGCCAGAGAGTGGTGGTCAATGGGACAGAGTCTAGTTGGAGGCCAGGTACCAGTATAGGCTGGGGACTGACCTGTTGGAGAGCAGTGTAGGACAAAGTGACATGGGGGTCCTGGTGGACAGTAGGATGACCATGCTTTTGTGGCCAAGAGGGCCAACAGCATTCTGGGGTGGATCAGAAGGGGGGTGGTTAGCAGATCAAGAAAGGTTCTTCTCCCTGCTCTGGTAAGACCACATCTGGAGTATTGTGTCCAGTTCTGGACATGGAGCTGCTAGAGGAAGTCCAGCGTAGGGCAACAAGGGTAATGAAGGAGGTGGAGTACCTCCCTTATGAGGAGAGGCTGATGGAGTTGGGTCTCTTTAGCTTGGAGGAGACTGAGGGGTGACCCCCATTAATGTCTATAAATATGTGAAGGCTGGGTGTCAGGAGGATGGAGCCAGGCTCTTCCCAATGTCATCGAGTGATAGGACGAGGGGCAATGGGTGTGAGCTGGAACATAGGAGGTTCCACATCAATATGAGAAGGAACTTCTTCACAGTGAGGGTGACAGAGCACTGGAACAGGCTGCCCTGGGAGGTTGTGGAATCTGCTTCACTGGAGATGTTTAAAACCTGCCTGGATGTGTTCCTTTGTAACTTGGTCTAGATGACCCTGCTATTGCAGGGCGATTGGACTAGATGATCTTTCGAGGTCCCTTCCAATCCCTAATAATTCTATGAGTCTATGATTCTGTTATTCAAATTTGCAGGATAGTAAGTTTGGAGAAAAGAAAGGTGGCTTTTGCTTGTTGTGCTGGAGAAGCGACTGTCCCAGTATGGTTTCCACAGTTGCACTGATAACATGACCACAGTCCCCTTCTGCTGTGGGGCTCAGGGATGAAACCTTTGCAAAGCTAAGCCAAGGAAACTGTTCAGTATCAACCAGCTGCTGTTGACCAAGTAATGCTGTTCATTTCCTCATCATCTTTAGCTGCCAACCACTCCAAAAGTGTACTTGAAATGTTTCCTTCAGCAATGAGATGCTCGTACCCATCCAGCACCTGGGAAGAGCTGAGCACAACCACTCTTGGCTGTTTTCCCAGGAGGGCACAAGTGCCAGAATCCTCGTGGGGATTGTGTCCACAGGAGCTGATAGTACAAAACCATGAGTTTGTGAGCAGAAGGGATTCCATGATGCATTGGATGATGTCTGAATTTCTTTGGACTTGGAAAAAACCCCAAGCTGAACTCTGAAGGTCAACAAAGTTCACGTTAGGTGAATGATCCTGCTAGTAGAAAGGGTCGCTCATATGCTTTTGCCACCATGAAACATTTATTGGAGTCAGAGCACAGTCATTAGTTCAGAACAAAAAGTCTCTCTCCTAAGTTTCCACCCCAGAGCTCATCAGTGGCTAAAACTGGACTTGGAAATAAGAGATGGGAATTTGTTTTATTTAGTTGAGGTTGAAAGATTAAGCAAGCAAGTTTCAGTGCATCGTTCTGGCAGCTTTGATTTATAGCCATGTAAGGTCTCATAGAGACCCTCAGGCAGCGTGAAAAACACAAAAGAATTAACCCTTCACATGTCAGAACCAGGCCAAAGATGCGAGACGTGGAGGACTTCAGTGACATTTAATCACACTTTGTTACCGAGGCGGTCTCTACGTATTGAACCGATAGCCACTTATTTCAAAGCACATTGCTGCCACAGTAATTTGTGACCAAACAAGTCTGTCTCAATCTCTCTGGTAATTATATTCAAACCTAATTTTTGTTGGGATCACGTTGATATTGGATGTAAGGTTGGCTCCGTCTGCAGCAGATGCAGTCTTCTTATAACAGGAATAATTGATCAAATTCTGGATTGGGTTACATGTGTGCAACTCTATTCTGATCCAAAATATGTGGCTACGTGTCCCAGTGGGGAGGTCAGCTGGAAGATCTCGTTAATTAGTGTATTATGTGCTCAAATTAGAATTTGATGTGCTATTAGTGCAAAATGGACTGATCTTCTCCTTGAAGACGATCACACTGACAGGTAGACATTAGATCTCTTGGTGCTGCACATTCTTTATGTATTTGTTGTCAGCCCTTCACTGATGTCAGCTTGGAAGTGAAGGGGACAAAAATGTAAGAGCATTTTTCCTGGTAGTTCTTCAGCTTTTCTTGAAGAATTTGATGCAGTAATAGAAAGTAGAAGCATCCTGATTAGGACTGTGAGAGTCACAGAATCACAGGATTATTGAGGCTGGAAAAGACCTCCAAGATCATCCAGCCCAGCCTATGACCTAACATCACCACAAGCAGCTAGACTGTGGCACTAGGTACCACATCCAGTCTTTTCTTGAACACCTCCAGGGATGGTGACTCCACCACCTCCCTGGACAGGCCATTCCAAAGTCTAATCACTGTTTCCATGAGGAAATGCTTCCTAATATCTAACCTAACTCTCCCCTGGCACAGCTTCAGGCCTTGCCCTCTTGTCCTATGACTAGTTGTCTGGGAGAAGAGCCAACCCCCACCTGCCTACAAATTCCCTTCAGGTAGCTGTAGAGAGTCGTAAGTCCTGTGTTGCCAGAGCACGTCTGCTGTTTGCCACACAGCAGGCACGTGCTGCTCCAGTTTAACCATTCAGCGTGACTGCGTCGGAAAGAGGACAACAGCTGCAGAAACTCGTATGCAAAGGGGAGTTCAGATATTCCAGGGAAGATGGAAGTTTGTGTTTTCTCCATTGGGACTCACTCTCCCATTTAGCAATGTCAGGATATGATGATGTTAGGACAAGCGTGAGTGCTGCTTTGGGGACGGAAATGCCTCCAGCCCCTGCTCTGAGGCAGCCCTGTGCTTTCCCCTCTTTCCTCTCTGCTCGCCCATCAACACCACCCACACTTGGAACACAGAGACCCTGGGCTCCTCTTTGTCTCCCTGAGGCCCACATTTTCCTTCAGCCCTATGTTCCAGTCCCTTCCCTTAGATGTATACCAGATGTGCCTTGCGTCTCCCGCCACCTTCTCACTCCATCGTCTTCCCTCTCATGCCAGGAGCTGTGTGTGTGGTTCCCAGCCCATCACACACATCCCTCTCTCTTCATTTCAGGACTCTACCCCACTCTCTACTGCAGTTCTACTGCTAGGACCTTCTTCCCCTCTGTATTTGTCATGGTTCTTTCCCTGCTGTGGCAGAGTCCAAATTCCCCAGTCTCTCCATGTGCCACCTTTGATTCTCATCCTATTGGAGCTGACACATATTCTGCAGGCATCCACCCACTGCACTTCTGCTTCCAGCTGCTGCACCATAGAACCTCTGCAAACAGCCTAACCACACTTTGCATCATTTCATCATTTTCTGTTTTGCCTGGGAAGGCAGTTACTGAGGATACTGAGGTTTTAAAACCAATTGTGGTGATGGGCAGAGCTGAGAGGGTAAGACACCAAGAGCTGCTGCAAGTCTTCCTTGTAGGAAAGCTGGATGAGATGCTCAGACACTGAGACCTCTGTGGGTCTCCCCTTTCTCCCCAGTATGCCACCAAAACCATTGGTAGTAGAGTTCCCTGACAACATGGGGACATGCAACATCTGGGCTGCAGGCATCCTGGAGAGGGAAGCGCCTGTCATGCGTGTGGTACTTCACAAGTGTCACCAACGAGACCCCACAGACCTTGCAATAAGGTCTCGGTGCTGAGGGGCAACAGAAAAGCTAATTTCTAGCTGCAACAAGGAGTTTTCTCGTACGTCTTACAAAAGACAGGAAAACATCAAAGCACTTAGATGTTCAGCAGGGCCTTCAGGGCAGGTCCACTTATGATCCTGATGGATGGTTTTGGAGCATATTCTTAACAAAACCTCCAACAAAACAGTGAGAGACCATTTGATCTGGTGGCCTGGATGATGGAATAATTTGAATCACCCAGAGTAGTGGAGCCTGTTCTTCCTGACTGCTCCTTCGATTTGAGATTGCTGTTAACTCTGAAGTCTGACTGTGTGTATGGTGCAAGACAGTCAGCAGAGCCACTGCTCCACCACTGCAGAGGCGTGGGAGCATCTTTGGATCAGTACAGTGGTGGCCCTTCAGCCTTGCCTGCTCCAACATCACTGATCTATGGAGGTTAGAGATGCCTGGGCCAACCCTGTCTGCTACAGCCGACGCTCGTGGGCTAAGGCACATATTGGCAGTGGCTTTTGCGGCACGAAGAAGAGCAGCAGATGAGCAAAGGCAGGGTGAAGTGGTTGGAAAGGAGCTAGTAGGAGCAGAAGGATGGAAGAAATGGTCACAAAAGTGTTGTAAAGCCAAGAGCACTGCTATCTGCATCGCTGTCTTGATGACAGCAGAGATGCCTCAGTTTGATCCCCTTTCCTCTTGCTTAGAAGCAGCATATGTGCATCAAATACACTGCACAACCACAGAAACATTGACTGGAAGGAGCCTCTTGACATGTCCTGTCCCATCTCCTGCTCAAATCAGGGCTGCTGCCAACACTACATGGTCGAAGCCAAGACTTGCAATCCTCCAAGCACAGCACCATCAATGCAAGGTGACTTCCTCCCATGCAGCACTATCCTCTGGGTGAGAAAACCTTTCCTAACATAAAATCTGAACCTCTCATGTGAAAAAGAAATGCAAGTGAGATCACAGAACTGTTAGGGAGACCTTGACGGCATCTGGGCTAGCCCCTTGAAGGACAGCAGGACTAAGCACATTTTATTCCCTAGAAAACGGTCAGCTAGGTCATCTTCAAAAGCTTTCATGGAAGAGAGATCCCAGTACCTCTGGACCCAGCCTTTCCTTTCACATCAAAGCAAATTATCACTCTCAGGCAGCTCCAGTTGTTCCTGTTCTACATAACGGCTGTGGTTGATGGCAACAGCACTGAAACAAGTCTAGAAAGCCCCTAGATCTGGTAACAGCAGCAAAGCCCACCTACAAACCCCGACTCTGATAACTTCCTTAATTCCAGCAGCTGTATCTCACGTTAAACCTTTTCCTAACACTTTTACAAGGACAGAAATCTTTGCCAAACACAGTGTTACCCGGCTGTGAAGAGGAAGCAAGGAGAGGCACTCAGTGCGTGTGATTTGGCAGGGAGACTATTACAATGAGAGCTGTGGTGTAGAAAAGTTGAGTTGCNAGCTCCAGTTACCTAACGAGGAGAAAATGAGATCAGCACTATTTGCCCATTACTATTCATTGCTTTGGCAGCACCAGCAGCAAAACGGTCGGTGTTGTGATCTTCTTCAGGCCAGAACAAACTCAACTCACCAAATCTAGAACTCAAAGCCTTACTGTTGCCTCCAAGCACACAGAAGGTAGAAGCAAGATGGAAAAAGTATTCTGTAGTCACTGTAGCCTTGAGGCACCTGGCTGCGGGGGGCAAAACCACAGCATTCACTCTGATCAGTGGGAAAGAAATGCTGGCTCGTTTCAAGGGGGTTTGGATCAGGTCCAGAACAATGAGCAGCACCAAAAAGACACGAAGGCAACTGAACAAAAGTTACGGTAAATGTGCCTGGCATTACTGCAAACAGCCCCCAAGGCTTCTGATAAAAGTGCCGGAAAGCTATAGCTGTCAGGTTGCGTTATTTGAGTAAGAACAGCCATTAGTCCGCTCTCGACTGCTTGTCAATCAATACAAGATAAATTCTCCTATGGATTCCCCCCCACACTTCATACTTGGCTGAAGCGAGCCCGTTCTCTTACCTTGCTGCACAGCGACTTCTAGAGCACTCACCTTTGGCACGTGGATGATGGATGGTCGGGGGATGTGAGTGCAGAGTGCAATAATCTCACGGCTCAGCTTGTTAGCAGCAAACGCTGGTGACCCTGAGGCAGCAGTCCCTGACTGGGATTCAGTGTGGTTGCTGGAACTGCCGCTGGCCCGGCTCTGGTTTTCAGACCGTTTGCTGGCTTTGTGTGTCTTCTTATTGTCCGTCTCTGCTCTGTGCTTGACGCTGCTGGCTGCTGTTGTGGGTGGCTGCAGACACACCGCTGAGGTGGCCTCAGTCTTCTCCTCCTCCATGGCTAGAGGGCTCGCGTTGGGCTGGTCAAATGGAGTGTTTTCGTGTGTGTTTCCAAAGCAGGTGAGCAGGGCTGAGCAAGGGAAAGGATGCATCTTGGATGACAGGTTATTGGATCCGCTTAGCCTGCTTTCCACATCCGCATAATCAGCAGGCTGCATTCGCATCCAGAGGAGCACCCAAAATGAAAGCCCAGGCACAATGTCATTCCAGCCTTCCTAAGAGAGATCACCCCCTTTTCTACTGTTAGGAGCATCCAGGAGTGGGGCTCTACACCCCCTGCTCTGCCCTCCACCAAAGCCAGTCCTTGCTGCCTCCCGCTCCTATTGTCTGCCGGGCAAACAAGCAGAGGCACAGTAAGCACGTTTGCAACCCCTGCATGCTCTTCCTGGGAGCAGCCAGCAGCTGCACCAAGCCCTCACAATAGCCCCATAACCCTAGCGGGCTACGGTTACAGGAGCGGACGCTGCAGCACCAGGCAGTCCTCAATCAGTCGTGCTGCAGCCTCAAGTTACCTGGTGAAAGAGGCAAAAAGATAATGTAGCCCGAGCTCTGCGGCCATAACAGCACCACCTCTGTATCGGTGTCATCATAACAATGGTATAACGGGCTCCGGTTACGCCACTCGGACAGTTATTAAGCCCCCAGTCTTTCATCTACATCAGAAAAGCACTTTCAGGCTCCAGATGGGCTGTTCATCATTAAGAAGGGAAAATGAGTGACTGCTTTGGTAAGGGAAGAGAAGATGGGAGCAGTGTGAGCACCCCACATCCTGTCCAGCACAGGCAGCTTCCATCCTGGCCACTCTTTCTGCAGCCATGCAGCTCACTCCAGCCATGCAGAATCACCTCGTCCAGCTCATCCTAAAGGCACCTGCTGCTCCACCTGCCCCGTCTGTTTCTTGGCTTTTCAGGCATCCTACTAGAACTCAGCTGCCACTGCGCAGGCCTAAGGGGAGAGGTTTCCTTTCTCAGTGAGCAGTGGCTCAGCACTGGCTGTTAAGACAAAAATAAGTGGGAAGTGAGGTGTGGTGGGTTCAGGACCACAATTCAATATCAAACAAAGGAAAGCAAAGCAGTGAGGTCTCAGTGGCATCTCAGATAAAATTCAGCAGACAACTGATGGCTTAGGGAAACTCCAGAAAGGTTTATTAACACCAACTATATACAGAAAAGGTTATGCAAGTCAGTGCATACACACTGTGTCATTAATGCCCTCACAGAACCTGAGAAAATGGAATGGTAAACCACTCCAGTTTGGGCCTTGGATCTTCTTCTAATTTAGAGACCTGTGAAGGAAAGCATGTCAGTCCGGGATGGCCTGACTGATCAGCGCCCACACCTGCATGCGTTTCAATGCTCTCGGGATGGCCTGAGTCTCTCAGTGCCCACAATCTGTATCCCTCGGTGCAGCCGCATGCATTTCAGCGCATGCGTTTTCAAAATACCCAGTCTCTGTCTTTCACATCCAAGGTTTGAGGATTCTCCAGCCCTCCTGCTTTCCTTAGTGAAGCACAAAGGAACTCTCCCCCAAACCTAAGCGCTGCCAGTCTTTTCTCAGCGGCAGAAACGACAGTCTCTCCCCCTGCTGATCACTATTTCCAAAATGGCGGCCCAGTCACAGGGCCCCAGCCGCGTGCGGGGTCCAACATGGAGACCGACCACATGGCGTCAGCAGGGCCGCACCCCCCCACACTCCACANGGGCGCTCCCTTCAGGGCCACAGCCCGCGAAAAGAGGCGCGAAAAGAGCCAACAAAGACCCTGCTCCGGATTTTTATAGGCCCACCTTTCAGGGGCAGGTCCCACGACAGATGCTTCCGGGAGGGGGGTCCTGTGGCCTGTGCAACCGGAGTAGGTCCCCCAGAACACAACAAAACTTTTCTTCCTCATGAAAGCACTTCTACAGGTTCTAGCAGTGCTCAAACTGCAACATGAAGGAAGGAGGGAGAGTGTATGGTTAGAGCTTCTGCCTCCAGAAAATCCCAGTTCCTTCTGTTTTGTGGTGTCACAGGCTTCTTGTTTGATAGTGGAGATGTCCTTTGAACTCTCTCTGTCTGCAAAAAGGAGGAGAGTAATCACTTCTTTTTTTCCACCCATTATACACAGAAAATCTTGAGGGCAGGGACTTCACAGAATCACAGAACGTTAGAGGTTGGAAGGGACCTCGAAAGTTTGATTTTAAGCTGCACTTGCTTTGCATCTATCAGGTTAGACAGGGGTCCCTCTGGAAATGGATCCGCTGCAGGGAAGTTCAGGTGGGGCTTTTTCCTTGTTGTGGAGTCTCCTTCCCTGGAGATGTTTAAAACCCACCTGGATATATTCCTGTGGCTTGGTCTAGGTGGTCCTGCTGTGGCAGGGGGATTGGACTAGATGATCTTTTGAGGTGCCTTCCAATCTGTAATGTTCTGTGGTTCTGTGGATCTGACCTTGGATGTGGTCTCTCCCTTGGTTTGTAGTTTATTATGCCTTGTGGACGTCAAACACTGAATCACAGCACTGGAAGTCTGATAGGATCAGTGTCTCAGATCAGAGAACTTCAGCAGCAGAGGAAGTACCCACAAGCTTGGGTGTCTATTCAAGTTTTACAGACGCACTGAAGATGTGAGGCTGGATCTGTGTCACAGAACAAGCTTTCCTGTGGGACTTCTGGTGCCTCCATTCAGTCCTGGCAGGACTGGAAAACAGGGAAAACGTTTCAAGAACTTCTGAAATGTTCAGTCTGTGGAAGAAGCCTAAAAATAAACAGAAATTCAGACACAACATTAGTTCTTGTAGAGCAAGTCCGCTTTGTGTGTAGTGAAAAGTACTTAAATTTCCCTTTACTAATCCTTAGGCTTCATAAAGATGCCTGAGAGAAACTAGAAAAGCACCAGGAGGTTGTTCTGTGTTATCCCTTAAGCTTTGTTCTACATTTTTGGGTGTTTATGTGTTATCCCACAGTTGGTAGATACGGTACCGCTCAGGCACTTCATGTCTGAGTATGTGAGGATATTGACAAAACAAATACCCAAAAGATTTGCAAAACCATGACTGTGTTAAACAAGGGAGCTCGGGTGCCCTCATCATGTCCAGAAAACCATGAAATAAACCATGGGGGCTGAGACTTTGACTGTGGATAGATACAGACTCATGCACAAGGGCCAGCCAAGCAGTGTAGGTGCCACTGAGCGCACACCAGGCAGGTTTTATGGCTGTGAAAGGTCAGACCAAGAGCCAGGACCAGCCAAACAAAGAAATAACTGCTTTTATGTGGGAACACTGGTGTTTAGATGGGAACAGAAATTTTGGGGTGATGATGCTCTGCCAGCCCTTCTTCCCCTTTTCCTGAGGTCCTTGTGAGTTCACAGGGATGTTGGTCTATGTGAAAACTAACCGCACAAGTGAGTTATGATTGCCTAAAGCCACCACACAGCCCAGACAAAAGCCTGTGTGTTGAGGGGGTTCTTCTCAAACCCAGGTGTCTGTTTGTATTACCTCTGAGGAGCGAGGACATCCAGTGCCTGCTTGCTGCAGAGGTGCTTTTTCACTCAACAAAAAATGCTCCATTGGACCTGTAAGAGAACCAGGACAAGGGTAATTAACCTGAGACTTGTCCTGAGATTAAAGACAACATGAGAAATCCCCACGAGCCGAGGATTACCAAAAGGAACTGGTGGTGACATCTAAGAGGGGAGAGCCTGTCACCTCCTGCTCAGAGAGGGAGGCAGGTGATTTAGGTTCGTAAGTCCCCAGCCGAGTGGACAACGATGAGACAAGTCACATGTATGAACGTTTATTGATTTCCCACCTTGTGGTGCTTGGGTTCACGATAATCGATCTGATACGTAACAAATTATAGCAAGTGGTGTGATGTGCCTCACCTTACTTAACAGCAGCAAGGAGAAGAGAAAGAGCATGAGGCTGCCCTGGGAGGTTGTGGAGGCTCCTTCTCTGGAAATGTTTAAGACCTGCCTGGATGTGTTCCTGTGTGACTTGGTCCAGGTGATCCTGCTGTTGCAGGGGGATTGGACTGGGTGATCTTTTGAGGTCCCTTCCAATCCCTAATGATTCTATGATTCTGTGAGAGAGGTGGGAGGGACAGACATCACCAGTTCAGGTTTCTGCGCTGGTTCTGCCAATGAGGATTCCACAAGAGCTCAAGGATGTGTCTGTGTTTCTTCACAAACCATCTTTTGCTCCTCCTCAATTTGTACACACTGTCCTTGCGTCCCTCTCCCAGGCAAACCGACACACCAAGTGTTATATGTATAGGGAGGAGAAAGGTGCTTCATGTGATGATGCAATTAGCATGATCTTGTTAATCCTCATTAGCATATGCATGGCTCTCATTATGCTTTTTGCCAATAATGAGGGGAAAGGTCTTTCACTGGTCACTGGTCCGGTGTGGATAGGGCTGAGGCAGGGCTGCGCTGCCTTCACACAACCCCCTCCCTCACCCACACCCTCTCCCAACAACTTGGTGAACTCAAGCAACTGGTGTGTTTGAGACCTGTATCTCCTCCTGCATCTCCTCCTGCTTGGCATCAGCAGTTCTCTACACAGCCATGAGCCCCAGCATCCAGACCTGGGCCCCGTCTCCTGACAGCAAGGAGCTACTTGGTTTTGACCCAAGCCCATCACTCCAGCTAATGCTGAAGACACAAGTCAAGGTTTATTTCATTCAAGGAGATCTCCTTACACCAGCTAACCAAGCGTGCTAGCCACGTTTTTGTGTGCAATGAGATATTATTAGGACAAGTGACAAGACTCGCTTTATTCTTTCTGAATTTGCTCATAAATTAATGATGAGCTGAAATGTACTGGCTTAACGCCTCAGCGAGCAGGACATGGTGAGCAAATGGAAAAGGTGAATTTCAGCTGACTCTTGACCCATCATCAGTGTTACTCCTTCAAGAGAAGTTTTTCCTTCACATGGCTGATATTATACCCTCAGCGGGAGACATAGGGTCAGATTTAGCTCAGGCTCCCCACACTTAGAGCAAGGACTAAGTCTAGCTGGTTGCCTGACTTTGTCGCAGCCTGTTTTACAGCACCTTTGTGCTTCTACATGATCCCTAATTTCCTCATTGTTGTGCCTTATGGCAGCACTGATTCTCTAAACCCCTCACAGAACCATGTCTGGTGGGGGCTGGCCATAGCTCTGTGTTCACCAGTATCCCCTCTCCCTCACTTTGCCCCAGCCTGTGCCTACTGCTTCTGTGCTGCTGCAGAAGGAATATGTTCACTGTTGTAGGTTAACTATGAGCTGTTGATGACCAGTAGAGTTCCACTGCCTTCCAATTATGGGAGTGTGAAAGCTGATCAGAGGACTTAAACCCTGTAATCCTGCTCTCTCCTCTGCTTTTTTCAGACTACCTAAACTTTAGCTGAAAAGCAGCTGAGCTCGTGGCCTCCCTTACTTCATATATAGCTTCTGCACACGCAGAGTATATACATTCTATAGAAAAAGATGGGAAAGATGTGAAGAGAGTCTATCTAAACCATTAAATACAGCTAGAAGCAGCCTGACACTGCTTAAATGGGACTTAATAGAAAGGACTTCAGAGAAGAGCAATATGGGTGGCAGAGAGAGCAGCTCATGAGGAAAGGTTTGGAGAGCTCAGCTCGGCATGCAACAAGAAACCAATGAGATGGGCAATAGATAAGATAGTCTGAGATATTATTATATTATCTGAGTCTTATGATATTATGATATATCTGAGATATATGATATTATCTGAGTAATCAGATAGGATTATCTGAGAAGCTTAAGGATTGAGGTTAAAAAATAAGCTGGTTTTGAAGCTGATCGTGGTAGCTAAAACACTCCCTAGTAACTTCAGAGTTTCTTATGTTGCATCTGCTATTAGGCATCACTGAGGGTAGATGACTGAGTTAGAGGACCCATTAGTCTCATCCAGTTATGGCAAAGCCTATGTTTCTCTACAGCAAAAACTTAGACTAATCAGCCAAATAATGTATTTAATAATCAACTGGTTCTAAAAAGTGCACAGGAGACTTTTGGAGGGGATTTTTTTAAACTCAGTTTCTGAAGTTTCCAAATGCTTTGACATTTCTAAGACTGAATCACAATGCCTGATGCTTGAAGAATTCCAGCTAACTCTGCATCTCAAGCATTCAACAAAAAAATGTCCCTTTTTGTCCCAAATCCCACCAAAGCCATTTCATTGAACATCTGATTTCTGAAGGTCTGGAGCAGGCCTGTTCAGTGAGCTCCAAAATCTTGAGCTGGTAGGCTGTGAAAACCTCCTGCCTTGGAACACGTAAAAGCCACCAGGGGTAAGTGACTGCTGGAGGTAGACACTGAGTAGACCCCTGTCTGGCTTCCCAGGAAGGGTTATCATTGCAGGGGGTTATGAAAATCCTTATTTCCTTAAGGGAGTCATGCTATGAAGAAACACAGGTGAAGAAGAAACTCAGATGATGGGATCACAGAAGATTGGAAATAAAGGGCCAAAGTCCTTTTCCACAAATTGTGCTCTTACCGCTGAATTAAAACCGGTGTTCCCAAAGTTGGATGGAAGCACGAATGCACTTCTAATGTTAAAGGTGCCTTAGCGTGTCTTGACATTGTCCAGGTTTTCTGGTTTTGGCCATGCAAATAATATTTGTGCCAAGCCAACCCCCTGGAAGCCAAAAGCTTTTGTAAACCAAGTCTTGATTCTGCTGCTGAAATGGGTACAGCAGAGATCATGGGCTCTCCTTAGCCATCTTCCAGCTAGGCAGGCTGCTTCCATCAGTGGAAACCAGGAAAAATCTGAAGGCTGATGAATAAATTAGTTATATGAGAGCAAGTGTTACTAGTTTCTGAGGTGGCTTCTTCTAGCTGTCTTAACAGCAATTGAACTAAACCTTCTGTCTGAGCACAGATTGTCCTTGAAACAGAAGCAGGATCTCTTCTTTTGTTCTTCAATATTAAAACCCATATTATTGTTCCAACATGTCCTTCCACGCACTAGTGACACGCGAAGCTTCTGAGCCAAAAGAACTTTTTAATGTAACTGACACTTTGCAGCTGACCAGCTTCGCTGACTTTCTGCTCTTTCTGCAATTACACAACCAGCCTTCACAGCCTCATGCGTTTACAGCGATGACCCATATTGCACACTCGCCCTCTGACACCAGCGTGGCGTCACTGTGGGCACTATGTAAAACAAAAGAGCTGTGACAAAATGCTTCTCAGCTTCAGTGATTGTACTGCAT
Source organism: Rhinopomastus cyanomelas (assembly GCA_013400115.1). Classification (NCBI taxonomy): domain Eukaryota; kingdom Metazoa; phylum Chordata; class Aves; order Bucerotiformes; family Rhinopomastidae; genus Rhinopomastus; species Rhinopomastus cyanomelas. The sequence continues at coordinate 856,946 of VXBP01000934.1, read as the reverse complement.
AAAAAGATTTCTTTTGAATTTCTTAGTAAGTCCTCCAGCCTTCATGCTGCCCTTTTAAAATAACATAGACCTGCCCAATGGCTGATTTTTAGCTGTCACCCCTAAAAGCAGGTCACCTTCAAGGAATAAGAGAAAGGGGATTGTCTTGTTTCTAACTTAGAATCATCCTGTGGTTTGGGTTGGAAGGGATCATCAAAGCTACATCTAGTTCAACCTCTCTACAAGTGAGCAGGGATATCTCAGCTAAACCAGGTTGCTCAGATCCTGACCTGGACCACAGTCCAACCTGACCTAGAAGCATCAAACCTGACCTAGAAGCATCAAGGCAGAGGGCTTCTGCTACCTCTTTGGGTAACCTGTTCTAGTACTCATGCTCATCTTGCACTGGGGTTCTCTGAGCTGAACAAATGAGTCTAGAAGGGGCCTTACAAGAGCATGGGGGAAGAATCCCCTCTCTCAACTTGTCAGCCATGCTTCTTCAGACTGGACAAATACCTTAGATGCAGCAGGTGCATCACTGGACCCTCATGGCCTCCAGTGCCTTGAAGACAACCTTTATCCTCCCAGCCATTTGTAGGACAACTGTTTCACTTCCAGGGGTTGGCATATGGATGCAGCAGATTGCCAGATGCCCTTCTGGAAATGGATGAGCCAAAGGCCACTTTCCCAGAGGGGATTTTCTCAAACAACACTGCTTTTTCCTGCTTCTGCTTGACTGGCATGGGAAAGGGGCAGGGGGTCATCTCAGCATTCCCTTTGCTGCTCTGCAGCTGTGTTACCTCTCCTGCAGCCATGGGTGGGCTCTGCTCCTGGGTAAAGAGAAATGCCCACCCAGCCTAGATCAAGGGAATCATTCTCTGGCTGCCCCTTTCCTGCTTCACGGCTGAGCCAAGCCCCATTCCAGTTGCACACCACAGATGGCTAATTAGGATCATGGAGAGAGGAGATGTGCTCTGTGGCCTTCTGTGCTGCAAACTGGCTCTTCGTTATGCAGATAAGATCCATGGCTGTGTAATTCTGCCTTTACCACATGCAAACACAGGCAAGTGGAGGGAGCCCGCACGTTGCACTAGAGGCTCCAGCACAGTCCTGCCCTTAGGGACTGCAAATCTGATTTGGGGCACGAATAAAGGGGAGAAATGGGGCATGCAATAGAAGGAAGTGATGTCTGCGAGCAAGGAAGGTGGGGCTCCTCATCAAGAATCACTGGGTCCTTCATCAGCTGAGCCTGCAAGATGGTCTGGTCTGTGATGGAGCTACTGCCACACAGCTCCCACAATTCAAGTTTCATTTGTTTGATTGAGTCTTTAAACTTCTTTTATTTTCTGTCCTTCCCAACCCACCGGCACATTCAGCTCGCAGGTGCAGCTTTCCACCGCTTGACTTGCCAGGGTCAGTTTTGCTAGCTGCAGCTGGCTGCATGATGGAACAGGCAGAAATTCCCATCCCAGTGCCCACAATGCATCTAACAGCTGTCTTCTCTCATAGATTTCAATGAAAATTGTTTTAAACAGCAGCTTTCCCCTCACACCCACCCTCTGGCTTCATGGCAATGTAATCAGGTTATGACAAACCACAGCACGGATGGGTTTGACTCTTCCTTCAAGAACAAACATTTGGCAAGAACAAAAGTCCTGGGTGCGTTCAAGGTGCCTTGAACTTGGAAAACCTGGCCATTTAATTCATACATCTCAAATGTGAAATTAACAACCAATTTTAAGGAGAGATTTTGAAAATCTTACTGCAGAAAAAAGTCTTCCAAAGATGGGAGGCAACAGCCATCCAGGGCATGATTTAGGTGTGTCTGTTCTGAGTCAAACTGTTACAGGGTTGTTTAAGACTGGATGAAGGACCCAGTACTGCTGCGGTTAAAACTCCTGGTTCCCACAGGCACATGAAAATGCCAGAATTGCAGATTCCTCTTTAGAAATATGTCTCTGAGCCCTTGGGCTTGTAAAAGGGACTCTGAAGACTTGCTCTGGGAGTCATCTGTATTGGGCTGACATGTGCCTGAGGCTCAGCACAGCTTCTAGTAGTGAGGAGACAGCAAGTGCTGTTTCGCAGGGAGGGAACTGATCCTTCATAGCATCACACATCAGACCAGTGTCCTACACTGAACACCTTCTCTGCTCTGCACATGTCACAGCAAGCACAGAGGATCACCACATTGGTGTCCTACCGGGTGTATCTGCATCAAGTGTCGGGGACTGAAGGGGAGATGAGCAGCAGAGGCATCTGGGCTCCAAAGACAACAGATAAAACACATCTCCTACATCCAAAGGCACCTTATGCTGTTGGTCTGACAACCTGGAGCACAAAGAGAAGGGTCATTGATGGGTGGGGCTATTATGAAGGTAGATTTTAGTAAATTATGTCAAAAATATGTCAGATTTGTTCAGCATAAAACCTGTTCAGTGCAACCCGTCCCCCCATCCTTCAGCACAGGCAGCTACCAATTTCATAGCTGCATTGTGAGATCCATGGCAATTGCCCAAGTGGCAGAAATCCCTCTGTGGAAAGCCCGAGGGGAAGCATCGCGGGTGCTTCCAACATGGACCCGATCTCTGCCCCGGTGCTAACAGTGCTGTTAACTTCCAAGGAGTTCTTGGCTCTAGCCTGCCTCCAGATGACAGCTTCACCTACATACACAGGCTATGAGCGTAGAAAGGGAGGTCAGATCACAGCCTGTGTCCTTTTGGCAGGACCCTTCTTTATGGCTCACTTGCCAGCGACAGTAGCCAGTGTTTCACAACTTCCTTCTCTGCCACTAGCTCTATTGTAGGAGGACAAAAGGATTTCTCTTGACATGTGATGTTGAGAGACAGAAGGCTTCTCTTTTGCCAGAGTCTATGAAATGGTGGTCTCAGCAGTAAGGAAAAAATAGCTTTTCAGGCTGCTGAGGTTGGTGGCATCAGCAAATGTCGAGTTACAGAATGAGAGAGCTCCAGGACGCTGCGGGCTGATGGCAGCAATTTCTGTACCAGTTAATCGGGTGCTGGAGGCCCACTTGGTAAACAGAACATTTCCACTGCCATGTTTTGTCCAGTGAGTACTTTCCTTCCTGACTTTAAAACTGCTACTTAGGCAGTTATGTGACTTGAGCAACTTTCCCTCTAGATAATTTTGCATAGCAACTCTCACCAGGCTACAGCAAGATGCAAATCGTTTGGGCTCTGCTGAGCTCATTTGGTGCACGGCTGCTGCGATTCTACCCTTACATGCACACCTGGCTCCACAGTCACTCCACAGGCAAATAAGTCATGGCTAAACAGACAAAAGGTCTCCAGGACCTAAATATATATTTTTATATAAGAATAAATATTCTTGCCCACAGGGAAAATTCTGCTACCTCGCACCATCTAGGCAACACAATTTAATCTGTTTGTTGAAATGCTCTGACAACGAAATACAGATTTGTGTGTTTTGCACGTAGCCTCAAACCTCACTGCAAAATGGTGAGGCATTTTTGAATAGGAAATGCAGAATATCTTATCCAGATGGGCCTGGGAGGAAAAGGGAAGTACACAGGAGGCTTCAAGCAAGGTGTGTTAGACCACATCCCCAGAGTTCAAAGTTTGCTCTTTTATGAAGTTGTAGAAAACCTTAACAAGGTAGAAGAGCAGCATGGACAGAGCACGTCTGAAAGACAAGCAACAAAAAGAACAGGTCCTTCATTCACTCCTGATGCAGATGGAACAATTCCTCTCCCAGGCTGATGACTGCATTACAAGGTTTGCCCAATGATGGATTTCTACTCCACACCCCCACACCACCCACCAAGTGTGGCACTGTCATGGGGTTGTGCTGCCCTTTTCATGGAGGAGGTGAGCAGCTGAGTGCTCACACAGCAGCTGGTTGAGCACCATCTCAGGGACATCTTTAGCACAGGACTTCCAGAGCCGGCCTGGCCACCAGCGTTTGGCCTGGTGTGAAATGGAGATCTCAGCTCCAAGACCCAGCCACCTGATCTTTAATCACAGAATCACAGAACATTAGGGACCAAGTTGCACAGGAACATATCCAAGCGGGATTTAAACGTCTCCAGAGAAGGAAACTCTACAACTGCCCCTGGGCAGCCTGCTCCAGTGCTACCAGTGAGTTCAAAGAAACCAGCATACCAATGAGTTGCTGGTAAAGTCAACAGAATTATAACAACAGAGACTACATTCTCAAGGGTCTGGCAAGGCAGATGGATTCAAGCCCTCCAGTTAGCTAAGGATAAGACAACTGGTTTGTAGTAAAAACACAGCACATCAGTGTAAAATCTATCGAGCGTCTTTACTGACTCATCAGAGCATTTCAATCACATTTGACAGATTAATTTTCATGTCATTCTCCATCTCCATTTTTAAAGCAGATGTGTCCAAATAACTCACAAATTATATATATATACACACACATAGTTACCTGTCTACCTGTGCTTGTGACAAAATATACTGAACATTTGCTGAAAACCAAAGAAGACAGGCCCAAGGACTTCCAGTGCATGAAACCAGCTTCTTTCCCAACTCCTGCAGCTCAGTTTCTTTTGCTCCTCCAGCTAGCAAAAAGTAGGTCTCACTTTTTCAAGGGTGGCTCAAGTTACCAGAGAAAGGTTTCTTCCTGCTCTTAAGGGACCTGCTCCCAGTCTCAGGCTGTGGCACCAGCTCAGATTCTGCCTGTCAGAACTGAAGCTTTTCACTCAAGACTCAGGTCATAACTTGTCCTGCTGCCACTCTCACGTATTTTATGTTATGAAGGTACCTGGGCAGTGCAACCCAGGATGGGAGACAGCACATTCCTTTCTGGTGGGGCTGGAAGGGATTCTTCTCACCCCTGCAGGAAGAATGGGGATTTTTGAGGTAGAAACACAATGAATAACCCATCTGCTTCCCTTTTATGGGTTGTTCCATGGTCTTTTCTGTTCTTCCTGTACCTTCATTCTCCATCATTAAAATGAAGCTCACAGGCTCTATTGATGTATGCGTCGAATAATTCCTTTAACTGAGCAGAATGTCCTGGAGTATTGGGATTTTCTGGTTGTGTTGCCATCCACTGTGTAAATCCATGATTACAAGGAACAGAAGAATGTCAAAATGAGGAAGAGAGTTGATTTGAGAGTCAAATTGTATTGAATCCTCTGAGAACTTCAGCAGAGCAAAAAGAGGTGCGAGTCCCTGGTTATTGATAGATTTTGGCAAAGCATGATAGACCAAGGTGGGAAGAGATGTGTTTAGATTTGCTCTAAACAGAAAAGCAAAGCTTTGCTTTTATTTATAAGAGCTTCAAGCTCCCCAGAGTGCATATTCATGGCAAGCTGCTCCAAGGCAACAAGCAAAGGAAAATGCAGGCGTGATCAAGAATTATTCCCAAACAGCAAAGACCTGTGGATTATGGAATAAAATCCACAGGGCAACATGCACATATATGTAAGCCACGCTGGCTCTCCCATCCATTATAAGATTACAGGTGCAAAGTGAAACACTGCAGTTTTATCCTTCGTGCCCTACATTCACATTTTTAAAAGCTCTCTCACAGAATGGTTTTTCCAGGGTTCTGCCTTATTCAGTAAAGTGCAATGGACAGGGTTATCCACAGGGACACTGACTCCTTCCCTCGCTGCTAATATGAAAGGCAGGAGCCTTCCAGGAAAGCCAAGATGGATTTGTGGCCAAGCTGCTGCCTGTGGAAGTTGCAGCCAGTGCCAAATACGTCACATGAGATTATAAAGCGATGTGATTTCTGGCTGCTGCTCATCAGTGTTAGCAGCTAGTGCTTAGCCTATGACTTCTGCTGGTCAGTGCTCTCCTTGCCCTGCCTGGACCAAGGACATGGCACTTCCATACTGATGGCGGCACAGCAGGGAGAGCCCCTTCCTAACCCTGATTAGCATCACGACATGCTTTAAATAAACTCACCTGAAAACACCCAAAAAACCAAACCCCATGACTTTTGCTAAATTTCAATTTTCTGATATAACTGCATTGGGAAGCAGTCACTCATCATGTTTTGTCAGCAGATCTCACATGTCAGCAACCATCAGCAGTCTGTGATTGCATCACTGGAACCCTCACCTCCAACACCCAGCCTAAATCTTGGCAGAGCTCAGATGTGGCTCATGCAGCATGGCCAGAGAGATTTAAAGCTGCCTCACACAAATGCTTCTTGTGCTTGTAAATTACAAACTCTGCTGGTGTCAGACACACTTACAATCAATGGGGAACCTAATCCCCACTCTGGTAGGGTATTGATTTCATAAAATCACAGAATCACAGAACATTAGGGATTGGAAGGGACCTCAAAAGATCATCCAGTCCAATCCACCTGCCACAGCAGGATCACCTAGACCAAGTCGCACAGGAACATACTCTGGTGGGTTTTAAATGTCTCCAGAGAAGGGGACTCCACAAACCCCCTGGGCAGCCTGTTCCTGTGCTCTGTCACCCTTACTATGAAGAAGTTCATTGACTTAAATTCAAACACAGTAAACCAATAGAGTTCCTAGCACTGATATAAAAACACAGGTTAAAGGTACTTCTGTCAGTGCAGCTTGCCCTAAGAGAAATAATATTAGCAGAATTTATTACACTTTTCACCTGGGTTTCCTTCTGGACACAGTTGGGCAGTCACAAGCAGGCAGGTTAGTTCCTTAAGACATGCAAGCAGCAACACCATCACTGAAAGGAAAAAGCCTCCAGGAGAAGCAGAGGCATGAAAACCAGAAGGCAGTAGTACACACCTCTCTGTTCTGCAAAGCTCAGCTGCCTGTTTGCCTATGCCCCTGTGCATAAACGGGCTCGTGAATTCTGCCAGTTTGCTGCCAGACTGAAATGAACTGAAGCCACTTGCTCCAGCAGTCTGAGTTTAAATTAAACCATCATGGGACCTGGAGAAGGCTGGAATCTGTGCCAGCTTGTAGTGGAAATTTCTTACTGAGTCTGAGGCAAAGAATATTAATAAGAAAATCAGAAGAGTGGGTGCATACCAGTGGCAGCAATGCATAGTAAGAGGCAGATTGTCTCCTAGCAACAGAGGCTTCAGGCTGGTTAGTTTTGGTTAACATTTTCTGACTAATAGCTGCAAAATTTATCTATGCTGCTGCTCACTTGCCTAACTGCTGAAAGAGAAAAGCAACAGAGAACATAGAAGAGGATCCATCTGTGCTAGACAACATGTCTGAAGGTGAGATCTCTGTGTGAGAGGGACTTGCCAGCACTCCAAAAACCAGTGGGCTGAAAACACCTCTTAAAATGCCCATTTCTGCCATGTGTGAGCTACCTCAGACCTGGACTTCATCCTTCAAGCAGCTATGCCTGGGCACAAGAGCTTCACCTTCACTGTGTTTTGGCACTTCCCTCCTCCTCTTTATCCATTCCATAGTACCACGTGCTCCAGGAACTAATTCTGCTCTCTGCAAGAGAGCTTTGACTTCACTGATAACAGAGCAGAGAGCTTTTATTTATTTTTTTATTTATGTATTGCTTTTGCCTGTGTCTTTATTTACACCATATCCTCAGAGAATAATGTAGGAAACCAGCACCTGCAGGTGTATGTATGTCCATGTGTGCATTTGTAGAGGTCTTGGCATACTGGGACCTCTGCTCACCTGTTGCAAGGTAAATAATTCATGTTTGCATGTCTGCTAGCAACCTTTCCTGAAGGTGTTTGAAAACTGACTTGCACTGCTGGGATGCTATTGAAGCAATTCCTAATAAAATCCACAAACCAGCCCTTCAGGCAGTATCTGATCAATGTGAACTTGATCCCAGTGTAAGCTAAAGGTCTGACCTGGGATGTCCACACATACACTCTGGCTCCTTCATCAGGTTCACAAGCTCTGCTTTCTCCATACAGACCCTACTTGCTTCTCCCCAGCCTGTCAGTATTTGCACAGCTCAGCTTCTCTCATCATCCTGGAGAGCTCCATGTATTTTCAGTCCAGTTTCCTTTCTGCAAGAGGAAAGAATGTGAGAGATGCCTTAGTGAGCATGTAAGTTTTGAGATTGTCCTTAACTCCTCTGTACTGCTAGAGAGGAAGAAAATCACTCAGCTCATGCAAATGCTGTGGAGTGATTTCTGTAGCACAGGGAGTAGTGAAGTCAAGGAGAGAAGGTGTTGCACCTCAAATTGCAGAGGCCATCCAGCAATCTGACTGCAGCTCCAAGTACTTAAAACCAAGGAACAGGAGGAACAGGGGTTTGCCCATCCGTCACATTTCTAGAGGTGATGGCACGAGCTCCTCTGTTTTACTTCTTTCCACATAGTTTGGGATTTCCACAGCCTTCCCCTCCCTAGGAGAAAGGTTGTAAAATAAATCTTAACAGACACCAGAGGAATCACACAGAATGAATCACAAGAAGGGCCCAGCCATGAGAAAAGCTTATGCCAATCCTTGCCAGCCCTAGGACAAAAGCAGTAGATCCACAGGACATGAAACCACTGGAAATGAGGCTTCATTCAGTCCGTGGGACTGACTGTTTTTGCCCTACATTCCCTTTTTATCTGCCATGAAAAACTGCCTGGGCAAGAGAAAAGCAAGCAGGTTTTTGATGTACAAAGAAAGCCAGGCCTGATTAACTGAAGAGGGAGAAGAGACTTCATTTATTTGGGTTGTTTAAAACTCTGCAGTCTTTGTTAACAGCTGCTCAACTTGAACAAGTAGCCTCTCTCTGAAGGAGCCAGCACTGCTCCTCCTTCACTGCAGAGCTGGGAAAGTGCCCATCCGCATGCGTGACTCATCTGGACAAGGACTGCTCTGGCTACAAGGAAAGTGCAAGTCCCAAATCTAAGCTGTAAGTAGATGACAAGGAGCAAGGGAGGGAGTACAGAACTATTTATTCCCCTTTCTGCTTGGGTTCAGAAAGGCTAAAAGTATGTGGGTAGGGACCCAGAGGAATAAGCAAAAGCAATTAGATATTAGATGCAAAAGCCCAACAGTTTGCTGTAAAACATCAACCTATCTCATCTGAGCTCACAGAGATTGATATCTGCCACCTTCAACTTTCTGCAGACCTTTGCAAGGAGCATGTGGCCACCCACCATGCATGTGACTTCAGCAAGAGTCTGTGTGGGTATGTTACTGGTGGCTCCTGTGACAGCACTGGAAAACACAGGACAGGTAGTTAATGCCAAGACAAAAGATGGCCAGTGCCACAAAGTGGGAAATACTTCCACGTCCTCTGCAGCCCATGGCAGCAAAAGGCACCCAAAAATCAGGGCTGTTGACTGCCACAAGCCACCTGCTAAGATCATGGGACTACCTCTCGCATGGCGTAAAACACAGGGCAAAGCAGAGAGCACAGTGGTGCCAGAGCTGTTCAGAAAAGAAGTTGCTAATGTACAAATAATGGATATTCAAGGTGATCTTGAATGAGTTGTTAGGATTTGGCAATGCTTTACTTGATTTTGTACCTATAATAAATCCCAAAGGTAAGTCTTGGATTGTGTTGGTCTGTCACATGAGTAAACACAACGACTGATTGAATTACTAAGGTGATAAACCAGTGCGGCACTTCTCTTCATGGTAGAATAAATCCTACTGAAAGCAGTGGGTTTTACTTGCCAGCTTCTATAGCATAGAAAAGGCCAACGGACCACCTGTGATCCTAAGTCAAGAACCCATCTAACCTGTCCCACCAAGACCTGTGTTGGATAAGCACCCTGCACTCGTGGTGCTCCATGGAAACGTCTGCATGTCTTCTGGCCAGCCTGAGTCACTGTTTCTCTGCGCCCCAAGGAACCCCCATTGGTTTGGCTCACTTCTTCCCCTTTTCATCTTTATTATGCTGCAAGTTCTTCGAGCAGATCTTGTCGTTTTGCTCTGTGGTTGAACAGCACTCAGAGGAATAACCTCTGGGCATAAGAACAGGCCAGGAAAATCCCCGACTGACAAGCTGGGAAAACCCAGAGCTTAAAATGCAGCGTACGCCTTTCTGCAGAGCATGGGCCCACAAAAGAGACTGGTGCTGCAGATGTTTTCTGCTGAAGCTGGTATAAAGATGCTTCTTGGTGGAGTGGGACTGTCCCTTGTGAGCTACCAGCAAGCGATGCTTCTTCTGCAGCAGCAATTCTGGAAAGCCCTCAGGGATTCCCTTCCTGCTTCCAAAAAGTGAGGAGTCCCTGCTGCATGACTGATTAGCATGAGTGTGGAGAGAGTGTGCAACCCAAACCTGCACAAAGCTCCTGTGCTAGGACCTGTCAATATAACGTGTCCCATCTGCCTTGACCCCGGGTCTGCCCTGAACAAGAAGTCTTTCCACCTCTACAAACATCTGGAACGGTCCACAGAAGTGATAGCTGTTCTTTTAGAGGAAGCTGGATCCCCGCCACAGAACCCAGAACTTCTCATGATATAAAATATTGGGTGTCTGAAATATCTCTGAAGCCCCAAAGCTGTCACTAAGGGAGAACAGTGCTGCTGTGTGTTTATCCACCCCACAGCTTCCTCCTCTGCACCCCTGGCCTTTCCCAGTTCCCTAAAGGTGGAAGGGGGTTTCAGTCTATCTATTCAGTCATCAGCTGATGAGCTGCCAACAACGATGTTAATTTTCCCCTGTTGTAACAGGCTGTTTAGGGCCCCAGCCAATGACCAGGGAAGCTTCTGGAAAGAGTCCGGCTGGTTTCAGCGGCTGTCCAACAGCACACAGTCACAGTCCTGAAAATTCAACACAGATACTCCACACTTGCTTCACCCAGGCCACAGGACTGTCCTCTGTTACTCGTAATTATCATTAATTTTGTCCTTACTGGATTTGAATGAATGTCCGTGAGTGCAGATGGACAGAGATTTTTACTGAACACAAATTCTGTCATTTAATTAGGACTTGGTCAGAACCTAAAACAAAGGAGAATGGTTCCAGATGCTGTTCTTTTCCTTTTGCATCCCCACAGCTGCTGACCAGCTACGGGTCCACAGCAGAATCTGAATTTCTTTCAAGCAGGCTGTAAAATTGGTCCAAAAATTCTTTGTGTGCAGCAACAAAAACATAAAAACCTTAATCTGAGCAGCAGAAACTGGGTAAAGCTGCCAGAGGAATGTTAACAGGTTAGCTAAAGACAGGGATCATTAACACTTAAAAATAAAATAGGACTGCTCTGCAGTTTAAAAAACAAACTCTAGTTTCATCTTTTAGCTTTACAGATAATGGTGGGTTTGTGGGAAGGGAAATCATTCTGTCAGCTCTGCATGTATCCCATTAACACGTTTTTAATGAAAGGAGCTCAGAATCTATCACGGCTTTGATCTCAGCTCAGTAAAGCTAATCTTAGCGTTGGTTCTAACATGGGCATTTAATTGTGTTTGATCATCTTCTGCAAAAATCAATTTAGTCGACATGATACTGCCCAGGACTGGTCAGCAGAGATAAGGAAGAGCCCCATCACACTCACCTCTAAGCAGGGAGCTAATTAACCTGGTTATCCTCACAACACCCATGGGAGCAAGGGAAAATGCTACCCTTGGTTCTTGGAGTTTGGGATTTTCTTGAGATGAAGAACTCAAGAAACAGTAAAACTCAATTATTTCCTCAAAGTCACATAGTAAATGTCTCAACAGTGTGTAAGAGTCGGTCAGAATTGCCTCAACATGATTATCATATTGGGCTAGATGATCTTTCAAGGTCCCTTCCAATCCCTAATCTTCTGTGACTTGGACACTAAAGCACAGAACTGGACATTAAGGTACAAGAAGGTACCCCAAAACTGATCAAACTATCACAGCAGAAAGTGCCAGGAACACCCAGTTGTGTGCTGCTATTTCCCCACTACCCAGCACGGAACGGATAACATTAGACTGCCAAGGAAGGTGGATCACCAAGGGCCACCCTGACATCGATGAAGAAATCTAGGATGTCAGGTGGGCTTTGCTCATTATAACACCAGAACACACCTCTGGACAAAAACCATTCCCTCCAGGGAGAGCCTTTGGACCATCCTCTTTGGAGAAGTGTGGAAGCTGTTTTGAGAAGGCAGAGATTGGCAGAGCTCCATGGGACAGATGTGGAGCAAGGTGTGTTGCTTGGCATAAAAGATAGCTCTTTAGCGACCGAACTGGGGGCAAGCTTGTGAGCAAGCTTGTGGGCAAGCCTTTGGGACTAGCTTTCCAAAGAGTTTTTGGATGCTTTTCCCACTAAGAATTTCTTGGGAGGTCAGAAGACTGGTGGAACATTGCCTGGAAGATCAGAAGGCAAATGAACTCTGCCTGGGACCCTGCAGTGCTATTTTGCTCTCTACCCTCTTTACTCATCACTCTCTTCTTTCTACCACATGCCACTTTACAGCATGCACTATTGAATTGAAGCTTAACACTCTTGGTATGGTTGCCTTGCTTTCGCATTTTGCACTTCAAGATCACAGTAAAAGAACCTACACAAGTCCTCTTTGTGGGGGCCGCAACACGGTGCACAGACACAACTTGCTGTTTCAAGCCTGAAACTCCTTCACTTGAAATTATGGCATCTGTCACTTACTGACCTAATGCTGAGCACAACCCACTTTGGTAGTTGGATCTTCTTAAACTGCTGGTTTAACCACCACCCAGTTTGCACTGAACATGTCCTGCAGAGTATAAACTTCATGCCAGCACTCAATGAACCTGCGGTTTTCCACCCAGAGGCCAAAAGTGAATTTCAGGCATATTTTACCGTGGAGCTTTGCTTGGAAAGCTGTGGGCTTGCCTCCTGGCACTCTTTGTAATTCATGTCATAGCTTAGATCTGCATTATTAACTGTAACATTTCATATTTACAGAGCAACCTCTGGCCAAGGATCTTAGTAATCTCCCTATCTATTATTAAAACCTTTCAACAGCACTACACAGTGAATTTGACATCATTTAGGAGATGGAGAAACTGGGCCACAGAGAGGAAGAAGGCCAAAAAATTATAAATAAGTTATTTGAAGACTTTTCTATTATTTTCCTTGGGGAAAACAAAATAATTTGTATGTATGTTTAAAAGTTTTCAGACTTGACAGGAGTAATGAAGTTGTTCAGCCAACTATGACCATCATAGCTGTGCCTAGAGATGGCAGTACCTGATACAGTCTACAGCAATTCTCCAAACAGCCCTGAGGATATTACCCATTTCTTGTTTTATTAACACAGGCTGGACGTGCAAGAATTTGTGGCACATACTTACTCTGACTCCAAAGAAAATCCTACACGTCTGATTTTTGTAACAGCCAGCAAAGCCTTGTTAAAGTTGACTTGTGCTGGTTCTCGGTTCTACCTAGGAAGTGGGTTTGCTGTGTTTAGTGAGCCATTAGTGCCTCCTTATTCCAGTCAAGAATCATCCACAATTGGCTGAATGGCAGCAGAGAAGAAATGTACTAGAGCAACCTGGAAGAGGGTTGTGTCTTCGGCACAATGCTGTTTCTAGAGAAACAGGTTCAGCTGGCATCATCTGGCAATTCCCTAGGGATACTCTGGCAGGGCTCAGCAGCTCATCTGGAGAACACTGATCAATGCCCCAGGTACAGCCTGGAGGGCTGGTTCCTTTGGGTTGCAAGAAACACGGGTTTTTCCTACTATGTGACTCAAGTATGTGATGCAATGATGGTTTATTTTGCAAGCACACAAGCTTTTAAAAGTGATAGAAAGACAACTAGCATTCTTACAAGCAGATCGAACGTGATGTTATCTAAAATCTCAAAACTAAATGGTATTTTCTCTAACAAGCACTCTCTTGTAAGTAACAAATAATAAATCCAGCAAACCCACCGGGCTGCCAGAGCAAACGCTGCACAGGGTTGCAGCACTGCAATTGCATGTTGCGTTTATGCCACCTACAGGCACAAACACCAGCTTTCCAACAGGTTTGCTCAACAGGCTTTCTGCTTAATTCGCCTGTTTGGGGCTGCTGTGAGAAGACTCCACGGCAATCAGCCCTAATCCTCAACCCATAAAAGCATTCAGTTTATTAAAATGAACACAAGTATTTCATTAATCTCATCTGCTAACTGAACTTACTTCTTCCCTGTGGTCGAATTGTAGAATGGGCTGGAAGGGACCTCAAAGATCACATATTTCCAGCCTCGCTGCCAAGGGCAGGGACCTCTCTGGTTGCTCAGAACCTCATCCAACCTGGCCTTGAACAATTCCAGGAAGGGGGCATCCCCTTCTCTGGGCAACCTGTTCCAGTGCCTCACCAGTCTCCAGTAAAGAACTCCTTCCTTACATCTAATCTCAATCTGTCCTCTTTCAGTTCGAAACCATTCCCCCTAATTATATCACTACTCCCCCTGATGATAACTCCCTCCCTATCTTTTTAGTAGTTCTCCTTCTGGTACTGAAAGATCTCCCCAGATCCCTCTTTTCTTCAGGCTGATAAACCTAAACTCTCTTAGCCTGTTCTCATAAGAAAGGTGCTCCAGCCACATCTTCTGGACCTGCTTAAGCCAATGTCTATGTCTTTCTTATGGTCTTAAAAGTGTTATAACATTACAAAACTTAAAATCTTGTCATAGATTCATAGAATCATAGAGTGCTTTGGGTTGGCAGAGACCTTCAAGGTCATCTAGACCATTCCTCCTGCAGCGTGAAGGGACATCTTCAACTAGATTGGGTTGCTCAGCTCCATTCAAGCTGGGCTTCAATGTTTTCAAGGATGGGACGTCTACCACCTCTCTGGGCAAAATGTGCCAGTGTTTCAACATCCTCGTGGTAAAAAAATGTCTTCCATCTAGTCTTGCAGTTGCTATCTCTAACTTCATTGGAGCTTAATTTCCTGAGAATTAAGTCAGAACATGCACAAGACAATGAAAAGAAGTTCTCTCATTCTTCTTCCTTTGCCTGAAGGGACACTTTAGAGTAGATACAATTTACCAGATGCAAAACAGTCTGTTGTTCAGTAGATACTTGCTTCCACTTTAAATAACTCAGCAGATGCTGCTGCCTTTTTGCTATAATCTCAGAGATTTTTCTACAGTCAGCTGGCTATGTACAGTGCCAGAGGGACTCATTTGTGCATTGGAGCTTCTCAGGCTGCCTGTGAGCTCTTGGTACAGAGGGAGCCTGGGCGAGCTTACCTCACATTGTGCTAACAGCTGTGGCTGTTTTGGGTGGGTGAGAGGTGTGCCATGGACTGGGCGGGAAGGGGCACCTCTGATGCTGTGCCCATGCTCTGTCAGCAGGGAAGTAACACTAAGAGGTTTCACCTAGATAAATCAGAGATCAGATTATTGCCAGGGAAGCATGGTGAGGTTGATTGTTTGAGGTACATACCTAGAGATGTGCAGGCCTCTGGTCAGACTGGGGCTGGGTTTGTCCTCCTAGACTCCCTCCACCTTTACCTTTGAGAAAAGCATCTCTTCTATCATTGTTTTTTTCTACAATACCTTTCTCCAGTCCCCTCAGGTCTCTCCTACTCACTTCTACACATCTTCTCTTTTCATTCTTCTGTTTACAGGAGGAGGCAGAAATGAGCTACAGTTTGAACACATCTCTAAGGTATTGTTTTCAGTTGTACAAGTTTCATCTTAACACTGTGTTCATCCTCTGAGCACAGACTGATAGCACTGTGAGCTCCAGTCTTTGGTCAGCCTTCAGCAAGCTTAGTAACAAGATTGTCCCATGACTCAGGCAGTGCAGGATTCATTTTGGGACACAAAATCCTTTGCAACTCCAGACAGCTCCTTCAACCTCTGTATGATCTTGATTCAGTTCTTTAACTTTCAGTATCATATATAAGCAGAATGACGCAGTAAGACAGTACTGCAGGGCATTTAGACTCCTTAAGCAAATGACAGGCAAATGAGCACTCAAACCCACAGAAGTACCGTCATCTTTTTGGGCTCAAGGTTGTATATGTGAGGGGAACGACTCCCCATTAAGGTGCATGTGCTGCATCCATCATGGAGCCATATGAAAACAGGATCCTTCAGCAGAGCGATGGCTTTGGCCAGGAAGAACTGAATTGTGTGTGAACAGTGTTCAGTTCTCCTGGGATTAATTAAAGATTTTATCTTTCCTTTTTTTTTTTTTTTCCCGGTGATGACACCAAGATGGATTTCTTCGATTGAAGTGTAACCCAGGGAAGTGATTGTCCCCCTGTACTGGCGAGGCCACACCTTGAATGCTGAGTTCAGTTTCGGACTCCTCACTACAAGGATTTTGAGGTGCTGGAGCAGGTCTCCAGAAGGACAGTGAAGCACAAGGCTTACTAAGAGGAATGCCTGAGGGAACTGGGATTCCAGTTTGGAGAAGGAGCTGAAGAGAGACCTTCTCGCTCTCTACGAGTATCTGAAAGAAGGTTGGTCCCTTCGCCCAAGTAACTAGCAGTGGGATGAAAGGAAACGGCCGCAAGCGGTGCCAGGGAGGTTTGGACATCAGGAGACATTTCGTTACCATGGTGCGGTCAGGCATTGGGACAGGCTGCCCAGGGAGGCGGTGGCCTCACTCTCCAAGGAGATGTTTGGCAAACGTGGTTTGGTGGGCGCTGGTGGAGTTGGGCCGGGTCACTCGCCCATCTCGCCGGCTGAACCGCCCCTTGCTGCCAGTGCCCGGACTCCGCGCCGTTGCCATGCGCGATGACGTCTCCCTCTCGATTTTTCTCATTGGCTGCCCCGCCGGGGCGGGCCGTTCCAGGAGCGCTTCTCCCGGACTGCTTTGCGAGAGGCGCGCGGTGCGGGCTCTGATTGGCGGATGGGCGGAGAGGAGGAGCGGGATTGGCTGCGGCGCGTGGGGTCGCGGTGCATTGTGGGGCGGGCGCGCGTCCGGCTGCATGGGTTGATGGCGGCCATCGGCGTACACCTGGGCGCGAGCTGTGCCTGCGCCGCCGTTTATAAGGTGAAAGAGGGGCGGAGGGGCTGGCCAGTCGCTCTGGGTATTCATCCCTGTTTTCTAGGGGCTGTGGCCTGGCCCGGGGGTGTCTGGACTCGATTTGATTCGGTTCGGCTGATGGTGTTCCCTCTGTCCCCAGGATGGCCGCGCTGACGTGGTGGCTAATGACGCCGGGGACAGGGTGACTCCTGCAGTGGTGGCGTTCTCGGAAAGCGAGGAGGTGAGGAATCCTGCTGGGGCCTGTGGGGGGACAGGAGGGCAGCTCTGCCTGTGGCTCATTTCGTTTTGGTTCTCTGTTTTTCGTGCAGGTGGTTGGTCTAGCAGCAAAGCAGAGTAGGATAAGGAATATTTCAAGCACTGTAGTGAAGGTGAAGCAGATCCTTGGGCGGAGGTAAGAGAAGAAGTGTGAAAAGGAAGTGAGAAGCTTGGTTTTGAATGTTAAAGCTGGTCAGTGAAAGCGCGGTCTCAGCACTGGTGTTGTTATATAATGATAGAGTGGTTTGGGTTGGAGGGGATCTCAGAGATCAACTAGTTCCAACTACCCTACCATGAACAGGGACATCTCTCACTACACCAGGTTGTCTGGAGCCACATCAAGCCTGGCCTTAAGCACTTCCAGCGAGGAGGCATCTGCAGTGTCCCTGGGCAATCTGTTCCAGTGCCTTAGCACCCTCACAGTTAGGAGGTTCTTTCTGAATTCTATTGATAATCTCCCCTCTTTTAGTTTGAAAGTGTTCTCCTTGTGCTGTTGCTAGAGTCTTGTAAAAAGGACCTCTCCAGCCTTCTTGTTGTCTTCAGGCTGCTATAACCTGGTGTGACAGTAGTTCACCTGGCACTGAGAGGAGGGTATGTCATATCTTGACAACTCATTACGTTATTAATTTCTTGCTCTTCATTCCAGAAGTAAGGAGGTGTGTAGTAGTGTCTGATCTGAATTTATCTGCAGAAATCAAAGTGTGACATCTAGTAAGTTGTGTCTGTGCTTTTGATACATACTTAAGTTTCTTAACTAAAACATCTTGTTGTTGCCTGGATGTTTTCTTGTGGCTAAAATCCCCTATGGTTTTACTTGCATGGAAACATTGCTTTTGTTACAACTGTGAAAGACATAGATGGGATGCCAGTTGTGATTCTTTGGTTAGTGGAGTAGTGATGATTTGCACCATCAGCTATAGTGATTATAGGACTAAACTTGTTGGTTTAGGCCTAACATGAGAGGTACACACATAGATACCAGATCATTAAGTACTGGAAGGGACCCTCCAGGGGTCTTTGAGTCCAACCCCTGCTGCTTGAGCAGAATCGTACAGCCTGAGACAGGTTACACAGAAACACATCCAGATGGGTCTTAAAAGTCTCCAGAAATGTAGACTCCATAGCTTCCGTGGGCAGCCTGTTCTGGTGCTACCCTTACAGTAAAGACCTTCTTTTCCTCATACTGAGATGGAACTTCCTGTGCTCCAATTTACGTCCATTACCCTTTGTCCTGTCACAGGGTGCAAATGAATAGAGATTGTCTCTTTCTTCTTGACACCCACCCTCCATGTATTTATATAAAGTGACTAAACCCCTTCATAATCTATTCTCTAAGCTGAAAAGTCCCAGGTTTCTCAATCTTTCCTCCTAAGGCAGTTGTTCCAGTCCCCTAATCATCCTCATGGCCCTCTGTTGAACTCTCTTAATCAGTGTCTATTCCTCTTGAACTGGGGAGCCCAGAACTGACAGTATTCTAGATGTGGCATCACTAGGGCAGAGTAGAGAGGGAGAAGAACCTCCCTTGATCTGCTGGACACACTCTTCTTGATCCATCCCAGGAGTCCATTGGCCCTCTTGTCCACAAGAACACAAGGTGTGAGAGAAGATTTCAGTGATAATGTGGCCATGTGTTACAGCCCTTTCATTAAAAGGAGTTGGCAAGGTCCATCCTGATGTGTTTATTGTTGTTTTTCAGTTGTGTAAATTTGCATGGTGGAGGATTAAGGATGGTGGGGTTGTTGCTGTCACATTATTTCATTCAAGGCAAGAAAAGTGCAATTGAAATCCTTTATTGTTATCTTTAGGGATAACAGATTAAAACAATGTATTTTGTTTTCCTTTCTCACAAACTAATAGGTATTTTTTCAGTCATTAGTTTGGGGAAAGGAGATTGAAAGATAGAAGCAGTGAGAAGTGTTGTTTATTCTTCTCCTGTATAAATGCTTCTGCAGAGTGGAAAAGGGAATTTTACTTGAAGTATAACCTAATTTGCTGTAGACAATGATAAGGAGTATCAACAAGATGAATTTGTGCAATTACCCCTGAGCACATGATTGATTTTGTTTATTCTGAATTTGTTTGAACAGCTCTGGTGACCCACAAGCAGAGAAATACATTGCAGAAAGCAAATGTTCAGTGAGTATGATCTGGTTCTTTTGTTCTCAGAACAGCCTGTTTAGTTTTATACATGGTATTGTTTGTGCCACAGCAGGTTGGTGTTCTGCAGTGATTGGTTGTCATTATGAGGTGTTTTTGCTGCTCTGTAGACTCTTGTTATAAAGTAGAGGACTTGACAGTGTTCTGAGATCTGCTGCCATAACACAGCACAACAGAAAAATCATGTATGTGTTTCTTGGCCGTTCTCAAAAACAGTGGTTCTTAATACACTTAGCTAATAGTTTTGTGATGTTGCCTAGGGCTGGTAGAAGATGCTTCAGTTACAGCATCTTGTGATAAAGATGCATTTAATTTGGACAGTACTGTGCTTGTTACTGAGGCCTTTTTGCAAAATGACAAAATTATCCTGGAAAATACATTTCTGCAGAAGGAACAAGTTTTCTCTGTGTGTTTTTGACTCTTGATACTGACATGCTTGTATCAATAGGTGTTATTTTCCTTATGGAATATAGTCAGGCAGACACTTCTTTTCTAAAAGTTGCTTTTTTACTAAGGAAAACCCTTTAATAGAAAAAGAAAGTCTGGAGTCATAGAATCACAGAATCATTAGGGACTGGAAGGGACCTCGAAAGATCCTCTAGTCCAATCCCCCTGACACAGCAGGATCACCTAGACCAAGTCGCACAGGAACACATCCAGGCAGGTTTTAAAGGCCTCCAAAGGAGGAGATTCCACAAGCCCTGTGGGCAGCCTGTTCCAGTGACCTGTCACCCTCACTGTGAAGAAGTTCTTTTAATATTTATATAGAATCTCCTATGTTCCAGCTTACACCCTTTGTCCTATCACTAGATGACATTGAGAAGAGCCTGGTTCCATTCTCCTGACACCCACCCTTCACATATATATAGACATTAATGAGTTTGCCAATCAGTGTCCTCCAATCTAAAGAGACCCAGCTCCCTCAGCCTCCCCTCATAAGGGAGGTGTTACACTTCCTTCATCATCCTTGTTGCTCTACACTGGACGCGCTCCAGCAGCTCTGTCATTGTTGAGCTGAGGGGCCCAGAACTGGACACAATACTCCAGATGTGCTCTCACCAGGGCAGGGAAGAGGGGGAGAAGAACCTCTTTATTTGCTAACCACCCAGCTTCTGATCCACCCCAGGATGTTGGTCCTCTGGGCCAAAAGAGCACATTTAAGTCCTTGTGAATGTCAGTGTCTGTCTCTAAGGTAATGCAAGGTATTTTGTGATCTGGGATGGGTGTCTTGGCAGCATTTATTCTCCTGCAATAGAGTACTGACACAATAATATTTACATGGTCCAGTACTTTATACTTTGAACATAATCAAAGTTAAGGGTTAGTTTTCCTTACAACCAGATTATGTGTTTGACAAAAGTCTGTTGTTTTTTCTTACAGGTAATTGAGAAGAATGGAAAGCTTCAGTATGAAATAGATAATAAACTTATTAGCCCTGAAGATGTGGCAAAACTAATTTTCAGTAAAATGAAAGGTATTTAATAAGTAACGTGGAATTGTGGTTTAGCTTTTTTGTCTGCCCTTGTATTTTTGACATGTGGTGTATTGGGGTTCTTTGCTTCTAATCAGCATGTTCTGCCTGTGTTTACAAACAGAAACCGCCCAGTCTGCAGTGGGTTCAGATGTAAATGACGTCGTTGTCACTGTACCATTTGATTTTGGAGAGAATCAGAAGAATGCCCTTGGGTAAGAGGATTAAGGTTTTTCTGTTGTTTAATATGGCTGGCAGATAAGGAATGGGAATTCTGCTGGACTTCAGCTTGCAGCTGTCAGTCAAGACATTTGGATGTTGCTTGAACTGGGGAGATGTGAAAGCAGGCGATTAAATCCTGATTTAGAAACTTTTAATGAAGTTGTTGAACTAAAGCAACCAGAGTGAAATTCTGGATCAGTTAAAAGTGAGCTGGAATTTTGGTATCATCAAGTATAGAATGGTGTTTCAGATCCAGGTCTTAGTGCAAAATTTCACACCCCGTTGTACCACACCACTCGCCAACCCAAGTGGCATTACTTGCCTTTATGGAGGACATATGAGAACATGCTCACCAGTGTTCTACTTGGTGAAGGTTCTATTGTACAGGTTCCTCCCTTTGCAAACAGAAGTAGACTGAAATCTGTGTGTGTAATTGGCAGCATCTGTTGGTACTTTGTGGCATGCAGAAGCCCTTCTCTTACATTTAACTGATGTGAAATACTTAACCCCAACTTTAAGTTGGTAATAAAGCCTGAGTGAGCTGGGTATTTGCAGTGTGTGCAATGAAACATCCTGTTGCTTTGATACACAAGTCTCACAGTAACTTTGAGTCGAGGAAACAACTTGCAGGGCAGTCCCAGGGTCACTGAAGTTTCAAGAAAACGGGGGAAGAAAAAGTCAGTGAGGTGTGGTAACTTGATTTAGAAGCAGAAGCAGCTTTCTTGGCATGATACCTGGTTAAATAATGTACTGAGAACTTTTAATGCCACACTTGATGATAAGTTGCCAAGTTGGAGATTAAGGTTTTTCATCTTGTAGCTGAGGGGAGGGAGGCATTGCTGGTTTTTATGGGGGATGTATAGACAAGATATATCTCTGACAGTGAGCACACAGCAGATCCAACTACCTGAAGAACACAGTAGCACCTGAACTTCTTTATACCTGTCTTTTCTAGTCACTTGGCTTTGTTAATACCATGCCATAGCCAAGTTCTGAGTTGGTGGTGTGTGTAGTTTAAGATGAAATCTTACTAGTGTGTGTGCCTATAGTGAAATCATTAAAGTAAAATGAAATACTGTTGTCCCTTATCACAGGGAAGCAGCTGCAGCTGCTGGATTTAATGTTATGAGATTAATTCATGAACCATCTGCAGCTCTCCTGGCTTATGGAATTGGCCAAGATTCACCCACTGGGAAAAGGTAAAATCCTAATATTTTATTTCTTAAGTGTAAGCTGCTGTACTTAAATCCTGAGAAATCTTAAATGAGGGAATGCTGCATGGCCTTAGCAGTAAATGCAAAATTAATGACTTGAGGCTTGTCATTTTTTCTCTCAGTAAAGCCAAGGACAATTTAGATGTAAATCTGTACTGTTTATAATACCTTTGTTCTGCGTCTTTGGGGGGGGGGGGAAGGTGGGC
Source organism: Rhinopomastus cyanomelas (assembly GCA_013400115.1). Taxonomy (NCBI): domain Eukaryota; kingdom Metazoa; phylum Chordata; class Aves; order Bucerotiformes; family Rhinopomastidae; genus Rhinopomastus; species Rhinopomastus cyanomelas. The sequence continues at coordinate 834,666 of VXBP01000934.1, read as the reverse complement.
TTTGAATTGTAAAAAATTTGTACCCAGATTCTGTCTTACTCTTTAGTGAGCTGATTTGCTTTCAGAAAAATACATCCCCTCTTAAACAGATTTTGGCACAGCTGTTCATTTTCTTGTGGGAGATGGAGGCACTTTGTATGTACTAGAAGAACCAAAGCAGCATTCCTGGGTTCAGTAGGTACATTTGGTTTCCCTTAGGAATATTCAGATAATTCACAAGATTTTCAAAATTGGAAAGACTGCTGTCAGCACAAACATTATTTGGGATTTTTTTAACCCTTTGCCCATTTTTACCCTTCTCATGCAACTGTTGCTTATAATCTTGATTGTAACATTCAGTTCACAAGTCATGTAGGAAAGAGTTGGCCAGTCTCACTGTATGAAATAAAGGACTGATTTTGTCCTTCAGTGGTACTAAGATGCATTAAATACAAACACCCCAAAAAAGTTCCCTCTATCTGCAGTATATAATATGGTGGTCATCTTTTTAGACCATGAGTCAAAGTTGACATCACTTCAGATGGCTTCTTAATGCTACTGTCAGTTTATATTGTATTACTTTTTTGCCGTGGCAGCAACGTGTTGGTTTATAAACTTGGTGGAACATCACTTTCTATCACAGTCATAGAAGTCAACAGTGGAATATATCGTGTGCTTGCTACAAACACAGATGACAGCATTGGTGGAGTTTGCTTCACAGAAGCTCTAGCACAGCATTTGGCTTCTGAATTTCAGAGGTAGGTTTTGAATTCCAAGCATGTTGCTGGTAGGACAAGAATTTTGCTAATTGGTGTTTGCTTTCAAAAAAAAAAAACCCAACCAAACCTGGTGCTAGTTTGTGAGATGTGACTACAGACATTTACAGCCTTTCAGTCACAAGCTTTTAGAGAGTCGGGGAACTCACAGAATCACCGAACATTAGGGATTGAAAGGGACTTCAAAAGATATCTAGTCCAATCCCCCTGCCAGAGCAGGATCACCTAGACCAAGTTGCAAAGGAACACATCCAGATGGGTTTTAAACATCTCCAGAGAAGGAGACTCCACAACCCTCCTTTGTGTACTACCACAAGAGACTTTGGGTAAATAATGCTACTTTATTGATATGGCTAATGTTTGAAGTTCTGTTTCTTCTTAATCTGTGGTTAAAACTAACTTGGAAGCCTTTTCTTGCTGTTCCTTGCCATCAGACACATACAGGATCTGTTCAGTTGAGAAACTGTTTAGAACTTTCTATCCTGATACTGCCTCATTTTTTTTCTGTAGGTCTTGTAAACATGACATTAGAGGCAATCCCAGAGCCATGATGAAGTTAATGAACAGCGCTGATATTGCAAAGCACTCGTTGTCAACGCTGGGAAGTGCAAACTGCTTCGTAGATTCGTTGTATGATGGACTGGATTTTGATTGCAACGTGTCCAGGTAAAATGAATCCTGAAGCTACTGCTGTTCTATAAAGCTGTGCTTGAAACCTTCCTAGGTAGTTCCTAAGATGTTCATTAAACTTTGCCGTTTGGTAGTGTTGAGTTTAGAAATGGCAGCAAGGTAGGAGATCAACTTGTTTTCTTTCAGCTTGGTTTCATACTGATGATTGTGTTACAAGGGAATCTGTAGCAGTTGGGGTAGCTACGCTAATATTACCCTGATGGTTAGAAAATAAAGTATAAAAAGGCACAAGGACACCCCATCCTTGGAGTCTGATTGTTGATGAAAGAAGAGATGCTGTTTCTCAGCATCAAACTCAAAATGGTTTCTCCCTCCTACCCCTAGAATTGTTTTTGCTGGTATATTTTCCATAAAGAAAATAAGACTTTTTGGACTCCTTCATCTAAATGAGCTCCAGAAGAACAGGAGTCAGTGATGTCTTGATACTGACTCATTGTGACAGCAGGAGTAGGAAGGTATTTTCTGTGGTTTTGCTCATGCTGCTGTGTCATACTTTTAAGTCTTTTGTTTCTTGGGATGATCTCAGGATGCTTTTGTTACTTTTGATTGCTCTTCCTGTCAGTAGCAGCTTTAACAAAATGAAATAAGGTTTCAGTTCCAGAACTGTCCATCCACTGCTGCAGCAGCTGGAGAGGGTAAAATGTGTTTACATTCTGTAATTTGTAATTTTGTAACTTGTGCCAACACAAATTGTAAATGTTTGTGTTTACAAGTGAGAAAAACTGCTGGTTACTGTTTCAGCTCAGTTCTGGATAAGGTTGCTCGTCCTGTGGACTGGTGTTGGAGCAAAGTTGTGACGGACAAACGCACGACACAGTATTTCTTTTCAGCCTTCTGTTAGTAAAGCAAAGCAAGCTTTCTTTTATTACCTAGTTCTCCTTTTTTTCATGCTTTTACATGTCTCTTGCTCATTGGACAAACCCCTGTTCACGCACACGACTTTATTGTCATTGGTATTTGATGGGCCTTCACGTGCTCTCAGCAGAATGTCAGGCTGCTTCTCCTGCCAGTGCTCAGCTTCCCCAAAGCTTGCCTCCACTTCAAAGGCCTGTAGATCTTCAAGGTCAAAGCTGCCTGCAGCCCTCTTAATATCCACAAACCAATGCTGCAGAACCTGGCTTGCTAAGTGAAGCTTTCTCTTCAGGTTTGAGTGATCCCAAGTCTTTTTTCCCCTCTTTAAACTTAGTCTCTGCATGCAAAGCAGGCCACCTTTTGTTTTGCCCCTGAAAATTCAAGGAGCACATTTATGTCTGTGTCTCTGTTTTAGAGATGAGGAAGCAGTTCAAGGATTTCTGCTTTTGTTCCACATGCAAGTCAAAACAAACTGCTTTCCATAGAGTACATTGAAGAATGACTGTGCAGAGAGTTCCAGGCAGATGTTAATGATGGAGTCTGTAACACAGATATATTCCAAACAAAAATCCCTTCTTCAAGATGAATACTTAGGAAATAAGGAATTTTGAAAAAATCTGTTAGTACCAGGTATAGCCAGAAACCCAGAATGTATTTTAAACATTACTGTTTTCTGCCATCGTAGTTATTTGTCTCTAATGGATAAGGTGACACTTCTTGAATTCTTATTTTATTTTCTTCTAGGGCCAGGTTTGAACTGATCTGTTCTTCACTTTTTGCTAAATGTATAGAAGCCATCAAAAAGCTACTAGAACAAGTTGGATTTACAGCAGATGATATTAGTAAGGTAATAAAAGAAAACTTGTCTGTACTGTGCTTTGTAACTCCACAGGAACACCATTTATGAAGTCTTTTCCTTGCAGTCTGAGATTATTTCATGATGTGTTTAAGCATTTTTGGCTCAGATCAAACAAAATAGATTCAGGATCTTAAGAACTGCGGTCTTTGATTGTGCTTGCTTGAAGTTAAGTGTAGGTTGGACTTCGAGTCAACAATGTGTTTTTACTGCTGCATACTGGGTAAATGGTGGAGGATTTCTCTGCTTGGTGTGTTTGTAACTGCTGGTAGAGCCAGGGAGTACCTTCTTCTGTAGACTTTCTTCTGTCTTCACTGGGCTCTGCTGACACTTGTTAAGGAAGCCTGAGTTTTCATGTCTATTTTAGGAGTTGAAAAATTACTTAACGTCTGTTTGGTGCCCGTGCTCCTCCTTGCGAGCTTAAGCTTGGCAATGTGTAGATGCCAAACCGTAGAGTGCTTTAATACCAAAGATGGTGAGTAAAGTAGCAAACATCTCTAGTCTCATTCAGATGTCTTTTCTGGTACAAGAGAGTAATTTCAGAGTGAAGTTTCACTGGTAGGATAATGAAGTGTCTTGGGCCATTGCTCAAATAATGTCTCTTGTAGTTTGGTGGCAGTGGTTTTAGGTGACCCAATGTGTTTTCTCAGGCTTTTACTGGAGGGGCAATTTAAATGTAAAAACAAATGAACCTGATTTACAACTGTTACATTTTATGGGAGAAGTAGCTTTAGCTTTGTTTCCAAATCTGGTTGATCTCCATGAAGTTACTGTAATAAGAGGTTTTAGGGTTGTTTCTTGCACAAGTTTGGTTGGTGATGGCTGTCCTATCAGTGACATTCCTCAGGATTTGATGCCAAGGCTGTTGCTGTTTAATATCTCTATTATTAACATGGATGATGGAGTAGTTTGTGGTTTCTGCAAGCCTGCAGACAGTACCAAAATGACTGGAGCAACCACTACCACTGTAGGTCAAGGCTGCTATTCAGAGGGGTTGAAAAAGGCAAGAGAAAAATGTGATACAACCAAAACATCCTGTTATAAGGGACCTGCAATGATCATCCAGTCTAGTGGAGAAGAATATTGCGAAGACCAACAAAGGCAGATGCAGAGCTTAGGGTGGCAGAATTCCATGCAGCAGGATAGGCTGGTGGTTGGTACAAAGCTGCTTTGCAAGGGAAGACATAGGGGTTACAAGCTTCTTACCAGCCAGCAGTGTCTCTGCAGCCAAGGCAGCTGACTGTGTGCTGGGCTGTAACAGCAAGGCACTTGGGCAGAGGGCCAGATAGGTGAAGCCCCCAAAATGACAAGATTCTGAGACGAAAAGTACTGAGCTAGTGGAGTCAGTAAAGAGCTACCAAGATGATTTGAGCCAAGTGAAATCGGTTTGATCGCCTGTAAGAAGCACCTTAGGGGAGACTAATGCTGCCTGCAGTTACTTAATTGAAATGAAACCTGGCAAACTCCTTTCTGTAGGTTCATGATGGCAAGGTGATAGCAAGAAGCACCAGTTACAGCGTGGGGCCATTTTACGTACCAAGAATTTGTAACATGAGGATACTGAAACGAGGGCCCAGAAGTGCATGGAATCTCTATTCACAGTGATAAGATCCTGAGCAGCCTGTTGTAACTGGACCTGTTCTGGGCAGGAGGTTAGACTGCATGACCTCTGGAGGTCTCTTCCAACCTGATGCTATTTTGATTAATTCCCATTTCTTTTTCAAGACACTGTTTCAAACTTGCAAGCGATTTCCTTTAATTTCAAATTCAACAGTCAAGCAAAGATTGTGTAATTTTTTCTTATAACTACAGATATACCTCAGAGCTGTTTGTTTCTGCATTGCAGGTTGTGACCTGCCCGTTTTAAAGATGTTAAATCATTAATACATGTTCTCTAGGTAGTTCTGTGTGGTGGGTCTGCTCGAATCCCAAAACTACAGCAGCTGATCAAAGACATTTTCCCAACTGTGGAACTGCTGAATTCGATTCCTCCAGATGAAGTTATTCCTATTGGTGCAGCTATAGAGGCAGGAATTCTACTAGGGAAAGAGAACCCTTTGTTAGAAGAAGAAACACTTATTGAGTGTTCAGCCAAAGATATTCTTCTGAAGGTAAGGCTGGAATTACTGAACTTAGAAGATACCAGTGCTGCAGTGAATAAGCAGCACTGATTATGCACCCCTGATGTCAGAGAAACAGTATTGTTGTATTGTTACAGATTGGCTGCAGATCAGCAGTAAGTAAATGGTAACTTTAGTATATTGGGAAAAAATATAGGAAAAAGTGCTTGATTTTAAAAGGACATAGACTGTGTGTTTGTGATGTTGTAATAGCTGGACTTTTTCATTTATAGAAAATGTACTGTTTGAGGTTTCTTTTACTTGCTGTGATGGTAAATGTGCTAGAGAGAGTGAATCACTGTCGTTATGCTTCCAGCTCAGTGCTTAGAGAAAGGCATTAATGTGGTTTTTTTCCTTTTTCAAGGGAGTAGACGAGTCAGGGGCTGACAGATTCACAGTGCTGTTCCCATCAGGGACACCATTACCAGCTCGAAGGCAGCACACACTGCATGCTCCTGGAAACATTTCTTCTGTGTGCCTTGAACTCTACGAGTCACTGGGGAAAAGTCCCATGAGTGAAGAAGACAAATTTGCACAGGTGAGCTTATACACACTCACGTGCACTTTCAGTATTGACCATTTGTACATCGAATGGGTCTGAAGAGACAAAGTACTTTAAGATCTAAGCCAGTTCCACCCCTGCTAAAACAGCTCATTACACAGCTGGTGATGTGCATCTCTTCAGAAATGGCCTTTAACCATTCTTCTGTAAGTGTGTTAGTGTTGAAGCACTTCTTACAGAAATTAAGTTTTCCCTCTTCTAAGTAGCTGGTAGGGTTTGACAGCTGGCACTGCTGTGGTAAGATGGGATGGGACAGTACAGCCAGTCATTCCAGTAGTGTTAGAGGTGAAAGTGCTGGCAGTGACGATGTAGCTTGTATAGTTACAGCTGATGACTGATCCTCCTACACTGAGCAAGAGGATCTTGGTATTGAGTTGTCACTGTGTGAGACAATACAATGAAGCCCTCAGCCAATGTAAAGATACTGCTCAGGAGTCAACCCATTGAGAGAAGCCAGGCCGTTTGAAACAGCGATGATGTGCTTACCTTGGCTTTTCTTGACGCACCAGAGAGGGGACAGATGAGACTGAAATGGGAATACTTGAGAAAATTGTTATTTTACCTTGGTCCTGCTCAATGATCTTTAAGGGGATAGAGAAGGGTTGTTACTTAATAATCACAGAACTGAAGTAAAGGAACATGCTAAGCTCTTACTGCGGTCTGTGGGAGTTGTGGGTAGCTGTCATGGGGTCTTGTCCTGAGACACAACCATGAAACAGTCATGCAAAATAAATGGAAGCATACAGATGAGCCCCACAGACTAACAAAGCCCACTAGGGTCTGTTTTGCTGTGGAATTACTGGTATGAGATGCTTAGAAGAATGAATTTGCATACCTTAGTTATTAGATGGCTTGCTGTGCTCAGATTTAGGACTTTTATAATAGAAACTTTCTTCTTTTTAAATAGATTGTACTCCAGGATTTAGATAAAAAGGAAGATGGACTACATGATATACTAACTGTTCTCACTATGAAAAGGTACCCAAAATATTTACTGTTCTGTAGCTCAGCTTGCTGTGCTGTGCTTCTGATGAGCAGGGCCTTTTCTCCTGTTGGTGTTGCAGAATGTTTGCGTTGAGAAATTTGAGCATTTGATTGTGTACAGGGCTGTGACTCAGGAATGTGGGCTTTAATGCAGTACCTTCTGTGCTTTCACTGCTTGATTCCTAGAGAAATAAAACCCAACACAGTAGTGTGGATGATTTTTAGCATCTTCTGAACTGTTGATGAGATCCAGAGTCATCAGGATCTCTTAATTTGCCATGAAAGGAGTCAGTTCTACTGAACACCCACGCTGTTCGGAGAAACTAGAGTCGAGTCTGTGTTTATTAGTTGGTAAGGAGGTCACAAAGGACTTGTCATATGCAGCCTGTGGCTCTGGCCTTTCAGAGATGGGTTTGCTAAGCACAAGAAGCAATGCCACAGGAAATCATGTTTCATAAACCTACTTTTTACAGAATTACCTGTTTATTATGGGGAAATATGTAGTCTGTTATGGCAGAGGATGACACAGTTGTGAAGAAATGTCTCTTTAATTTTCTTATGTGCTTGGGCTCATTAGAAATAGTCTAAATATTTTATAAAGATATCAGAAGGTGGAATTTGAAGTAGTCAAAATGTTTGTCTTCAGAGGAGAGTCCTGAAATTGATAAATTCCATTTATGAATAATATGGAAGTTGTCCTGAAAACTAAATCCCTGGTCACTATTTTCAGTTCTCAAAATACATAATTTTCCTGTGTTAACTGTCAGTTCTTTGTTCTATTAATAGATTTCACTTAAAACACCTTGTTAGTCACACAGAAATTTGCACTTAGATTTGATAAGCAAGAACATCTTGGGGATTGTATGTGCAGCTGAGTAGTACAGAAAACATGCTTAGTTTAGAAGGGGGTTTTAGTGACATTTACCTGAAATGGAATGTTCACTAAAACACTTTATTTCTATGTAAATATTGCGTGTGAGTCGTGTCCAGATGAAGTATTGCCTCTAATTCTTGGGCTTTGAAAATTCAAGCTTTCTGTGTTGAAAAGGTTCCTTGGTATTTAAAAACAAGAACTTCATCCTAAAAATCAAGTTCTCACACTTGGAGAAAACACATTTTATCTATTGTTTGCTGCTCCTTGGATTTCTCAAGATAAATGTTTGGAATATCCCAGGGTAACTGGGCTCCTGAGTTGGTAGGTAGGGATGAGGAGCAGAATATCCTCCTTGTAATCCAGGAGGAAGTAGTTAGTGACTTGCTGCGCCACTTAGATCGTAAGAAATCTATGGGTCCGGGTGGGATTCATCCCAGGGTGCTTAAGGAGTTGGCACAAGAGCTGGTTAAGCTGTTCTGTCATGTATCACTGGTCCTGGATAACCAGGGATGTCCCAGATGACTGAGGTTGGCCAGTGTGTTGCCCATCCACAAGAAGGGCTGAAAGGAGGATCTGGGAACTATAGACCTGTCAGGCTGACCTTAGAGCCTGGCTGGGTTGTGGAGCACATCATCCTGCGTGTCGAGCGATGTGTACAAGTCAGCCAGAGGATCCATCACAGCCAGCATGGGTATAGGAAAGGAAAGGCCCTGCCTAACGAATGTGATCTCATTCTATGACTGGGTGACCTGCCAAGTGCCTTGGGGGGAAGGCTGTGGGTGTCATCTACCTAGACTTCAGCAAAGCCTTCAACATAGTCTTCCCCAGCACCCTCATGGAAAAGCTGGCAGCCCATGGCTTCGATGGGCACAGCCTCTGCTGGGTTAAAAACTGCCTGGATGACCAGGCATGGAGTGGTGCTGCATCCCGTTGGTGTCCAGTGATCAGTGGTGTCCCCTAGAGATCAATACTGGGCCCAGTTCTAGTCAACGTCTGGGATGAGGGGATTGAATCTACCTTTAGTAAATTAATGGATGACACCAAGTTGAGGTGGGGGAAGTATTTATCTGCTGGAGGGGAGGAAGATGCTGCAGAGAGATGTGGACAGGCTGGGTCAATGGGCAGGGCAGAGGCCAATGGGATGACATTTAACAAGGCCAAGTGCAGGGTCCTACACTTTAGTCACAATAACCCTGTGCAGCTACAGACTGAGGAATGAGTGGCTGGAGAGCAGCCTGGGAGTACTGGTTAACAGCCAGCTAAGACGGGAGCTAGCAGGGTGCCCAGGTGGCATCCTGGCTTGTATCAGGAATACTGTGGCCAGCAGGACTAGAGGTGTAATTCTCCCCCTGTACTGGGCACTGGTGAAGCCTCTCCTCAAGTACTGTGAGCAGTTCTGGGCACCTCACTTCCAGAAAGAGATAGAGGTGCTGGAGTGGATCCAGAGGAGCAAAGGGACTGGAAAGAAAGTCTGATGGGAGAGGTTGAGGGAGCTGGGGGTGTTTTAGCCTGGAGAAAAAGAGATTGGGGGGGACACCTTATTCTCTGTAAGTACATGAAAGGAGGTTGGGGTTAGGCTCATCTCTCGGGCAGCCAGCAACAGCATGAGAGGGCAGGGCCTGAGGCTGTGCCAGAGGACAGTTAGGTTGGATGTTAGGAAGCACTTCCTTATGGAAAGGGTGATCAGACATTGGAATGGACTGCCCAGGGAGGTGATGGAATCACCATCCTTGGAGGTCTTTAAGAAAAGACTGGACATGGCACTTAGTGCCATGGTCTAGGTTGTGGTGATGTTAGGTCATAGACTGGACTTTATGATCTTAGATCTTTTTCAGCCTCAGTAATTCTGTGATTGTATTAGTAATATTGGAGCATATTCTGTTCTAAATAATCTTGGTGTTTAAGCATGTTCCTGAATCTCTTTCCACATATGGAGAAGATACAGGCAAGAAGTGCCTTTCTGAATATGCTACTAGATTCAGTTTCATAAATGACCTTTATGTTGAAGCATCTTCTTTCCTGGTTCTTACATCTGCATGAAAACTGATGTGATTTTATTCTCTCTGGAATATGCAGTAACATACTAAGGGTTGTGTTGAGATGATCCTAAACATGCTTTTTTTGCCTAGGGATGGGTCCTTGCATGTTACCTGCACAGATCAAGACACTGGAAAGTGTGAAATCATCACTGTTGAAGTGGCATCGTAGCCTCTCCTGAAAGGCAGCATTTTTCCAAAGTGATCCTTGTCTCTTGTTGGCTTTTTTGCCAAAGTGGTGACACTCACCAAGATGCCTTTAATACTTAGTGATTCTTAGGGGACTATAATAAACTGAAGTCAAACATTGGTGTGGAATGGTAATCAAGACATGCAGACCACAGAGCACTGAATTATCTGCACCTGGTTTTAAAAATACTGAGGACAAATCCCTGTGCCTGTCACTCAGCAACAAGCTTTTGTTTGACACAGACTAAAGACTTTCTTTCCTTGCACCAGTCAGGTTGTGTACCCATTCGACCAGCTTATCTGTGGCTTTAGCAGTAGAGATTTGAGCCAGCCAGGTTTCAAATCCCAGTGAATGTCCGCTCTCTGACAACTCTGCACATCGTACTGAAATCCTGTGTGGTCTTGATGTTACCTGAAACAGTGGAGGTGTGATGCCCATTTGCACTGGCATCTTGACTGGGACTTTTTGTGAGATTTCTCTGGAGTTACTGTAAGATGGTTTTGTGGTATTACCTGGAAAATGTGTGTAAGGCGTATATGTGCTTATTTATGTGTTAATAAAATACTTTTCAAAAAATGCAAATCCTGGCATCTTCATTCTGTGTGGCACTGCTCTAATCCATACATCCTTCCATATTTGTGTGGATATAAGGTGGCAGCTTTTATTTTAGATAGAGATAAGGAGATGAACAGGCAGGTGTAGTTCTGTTGTTGCTGGATTTAAGGGTCTCTAACAGCAATGACTCAGCCCTGAGGGGTAGGTGTTATCTTGCAAAGCACTTACATTGACACAGCAGAGCTTCAACATCAAAGACAGAATCTAAAGCAAGGGCTGCTTAGGATTTGAAGCAGCCTGTGTTCAATTACAGCCTTCCCCAGTTTTCCTGTGTTTTCAGACTGTACTTCAATATTCTTCCTACCTCTCAAAAGCAGATGATCCTGCACAGTGTGGGTACAGCCCTTACTGCATTCCACTGTATTGTGTGGCTAACCAACCTACGTGTGGGGTTTGAACTTGACATCTCTGGAAAATAAGTAAATAGTTCATAACATCATGGAGTATCTTGTATCTCATAGGAATCCTTGTGTCCATTTCCCTTGCTCCTTCCAAGACTACCTAAAGCAATTGTATTGCTAATAGCATCATCCAAACACTCCTTGAATTCTGACAGGCGTGGGGCTGCCTTCTTGGAGATGCTGTTCCAATGACTGAGCACCCACTTTGTGAAGAATCTTTTCTGAACTTGCCCTGATGCAGCTTCTTCATGTCCTATCATTGTTCACTAGAGAGAGGTGATCAGAACTTTCCTTTGAGGAAGTTGTAGATTGAAGAGATCACCCCTCAGTTTTCTCCAAGCTGCACAAACCAAGTGACCTTAGCCTCTCCTGGCAAGTCTTTCACTCAGGGGCTTCCTTCTGCCATCTTGGTCTTGTTCTTCTTAAAGAGTTTAATGTTCTTCTTATACTGAGGCACTGAAACCAGCACGCAGTACTGGGAGGAGATGCTGCACCAGTGTGCTGTAGAGTTGGGCAATCGCCTCAAAACCTGGCCTCTTCCCCCCAGGTATCTCATCCCTTAAAACCAGGACTGCCCAGTGCAGGTTGCAGAATCTGGCACTTGCTCTTGTTAGCTTCATAGAACCGTAGAACCGTGCGGGTTGGAAGGGACTTCTAAAAGTACATGTAGTGCAACAGTGAGCAAGGCCATCTGCCACTAGATCAGTGCTCAGAGTCTCATCTGGCCTGATCCGGAATGTTTTCAGGGCTGTGGCTCCTACCATCTCTCTGGACAATCTGCACCAGTGACTCACCCCCAGCCTGTGTAAAAAGTGGTTCTCCTTACTTCACCGGTTCCTGTGTGAAAACTTGTGAAAGGGGCCTTGGAAAGCTCAGACTGATCAGTGAGATGCTCGCTCCTACGTCAGCAGATGCGCTGAAATGACGCTTTGCTGTGTGTGACGGCGCTAGGTGGAGTTTATGGGGTTTTACACAATGGTCTGGGTCGGAAGGGGCTTGTGAAGAGTCACGGGCAAGGACCCCTCTCCCGAGCCAGGACCTGTATTTTAACAGCAACCAGCTCTCCAGGCGCTGCCCCCTCCAGTGAACCCCAAGGCGAAATCCCCTTCGATGGCCGGCCCCACCTCGCCCCCGCGGGACCGCGCTCCCTGCGCGCCTCACGCTCGGTTCTGCTTGCGCGCCAAAGCCGCCCGCGCGGCACCGCGACGCGGGGCTGGGGGCCACGCCGCACGAGCGCGCGCTCCGNCCCCCCTTCTTCCGGAGAGGGGCGGGGCAGCGCGCGCCTCCACTAACGGCGGCGGCGGCGGCGGCGCCGCCTCAGCGCGGCCCTTCAAGATGGAGGGGTGGAGGGCAGGTGAGCGGCCGCGGGGACTGGGAAGACTGGGGATGCTGTCCGCTTATTGGGAGAGGCTCTGCCCGCTGCCCGGGAGAGGGTGGAGAGGCGCCGGAGGTGGCTATGGAGGGGGGGAGGGGAGCGAGAGGCGCCGGGGCCCGGCGGGAGAAGCCACCGCCGTCTTCCCCGACTTGTGGCGGTGCGGGCCGGCGGGGCCTGAGGTGAGAGAATTGGGAGTCCCGCGCTGTCCCGGCCCTTAGGGTGGGTAGGCTGGCCTAGCCCGAGGCCCCGGCTCCGGCTCTTAACTTCATCCCTTGTTGTCCCGTTGCCCGCCCCGGCCATGTGTCCCGGGCTCTGGCGCTTCTCACCGCTCTGCGGAGGGTCACGCCCCTCTCAACCGGTCGAGTTGATAGGGCACCCGCAGTCCTTCTGCAAGAGCTCTGGCCATCGGTCTGTTGCCGTCACCACGGTTGCGCCGCGAGTGCTCGATTCCGCTTGACTAGAGATATTTGGCGGTCTTGTTAAAGAACGGAGGTTGCCTCATCGCCGTAGTTCGCTCGTGAGATGCAGTAATGCCTGGGAAATGATTCGGTTCTCAGTGTAGCTTTCAGCTGTGGCTTCCAAAATACTTGTTATTTATGAACGTACTTACCGAACACAATAAAGGTGCAGGGAGGAAATAAGTGGCTTATTTTGCTTAACCCCTTAGAGGAGGGTTGAGTTTAACTCTGTAAGACGCTGTAGTTGTGCAGGATACTCGTGGACTGCTATCACAAGTGATAATGTGGGGACTCTGGGATAAGGCATAATGATTTTCAATTAGCTGAGACATTAAATAGGATTCTTTACCGATTTTCTTATTGTAGCTTGGTATGTGCCATGTCTAGCTTCACTTGAGACCCTCCAAGAATTATGTAGGAAGGAAAATCTCAGATGTAAATCCATTGGAATCACCAACAAGAGACTAAAGAGTTATGAGGTGGAATATTTGTGTGACTACAAGGTAGAAGAGGTAAGAGAAATAACAGACCAATTTGATCACTCTTTCACCTGAAATTTGGAAGCAAGACAAAGGTAGTTTTGCTCATAATATAAAATAGCAGGCTGTGAGGACAGACCTCTTGCTGGTGTCAAATGAAAGATCTTTTAAACTTTGAACTGTAAATAGAAGGTGCTACAACTGCCACTTTTAGGCTGTTGGAGGAAAGCCTTTTTCTGCAATTAGAACATGAAATGTTTTGCCACGCTGCTGTCTTTAGGATGTAGCTCGGTATGTGTTACGATGCTGCTCCCTTTTTTCTGGCAGTGTGTATTTTTCTTCTGACTGCTGTAGTCAATTTGATAAAGAGTTAGGGCAACGTGCTGCAACTGGATTCCTGTGGATTGATCATACCAGTGAAATTCAGTGTCAGGATTTGGCTTTGTTCCGTTATTTGGTGTTTCTAAAACAAGTACAAAGTCTGTGCCTCTTGATTCCAAATACAGCATTACGTGTTTCAAATGGATTACTCTTTTGGGAGAATGGTTCATGTGATAAACAATGGCTTTTAGAGATCTTTCTTTTCTAAGTTTAGATTGTTATTTTGTGGTATTGTTTGTGATGCAATGTTCTGTGTATGCGTATGAGTCACACAACTAATTAGCATAACTGCCTTAACAAACTATAGTCTCCTTCAGGTATACCTGTAGTGATCAGAGTTTATCCTAGATGTTGATGGCCCTGCCCCCAGAGATGCTATATAAAGTACCCAAAGTTGTGCTGTAAGTTAATTTGCAAACAGAAAGTTTGATTTTTTTTATCCCTCTCCCCGTCTTTCTTCCCGATTCTGATTATTATGGGGACATGAACACTTTTCTTGATGCTGGAGCCTTGTGTTTGTCCGTGTTCTCTGTGGTGCTGGATTTCAGCAGGAGGAAATGTGGCTAAATCTGTATCTGTTTCTGTATTTCAAGGGCACAGAATACTATCTTGTGAAATGGAAAGGATGGCCAGAATCTTCAAATACTTGGGAACCTCAGAAAAATCTGAAATGCCCAATGCTTCTTCAAAACTTTCTTAGTGACAAGAATGAATACTTGTCTCGAGTGAGAGAAGGCAAACCGCTGAAAGTGAGAAACCATGTTAAAGCTTTGAAACCCGCAGTAGCAGATTACATTGTAAAGAAGGCTAAGCAAAGAATAGCTCTGCAGAGGTGGAAAGAAGAACTCAACAGGAAAAAGAATCATAAAGCAATGATTCTGGTAGAAAACACTGTGGACCTTGAAGGCCCTCCTTTAGACTTCTACTACATTAATGAATATAAACCTGCTCCGGGAATAAATGTACTAAATGGAATAACAACTGGCTGTGAATGCACTGACTGCCCTGCTGAGAAGTGCTGTCCAAAGGAGGCTGGATTTATTTTGGCTTACAATAAAAGAAAGAAGTTGAAAATCCAGCCCGGCTTGCCCATCTATGAATGCAACTCGTTTTGTAGGTGTGGGCCTGACTGCCCTAATAGGATAGTACAGAAAGGTACACCCTATTCTCTTTGCATCTTCAGAACTAGCAATGGCCGTGGTTGGGGAGTAAAAACCCTGCAGAAAATTAGAACCAACAGTTTTGTGATGGAGTATGTTGGAGAGGTATGTATTTGTCTCGTACAGGTGAACTGCTTGCAGTAGAGGGAATGTTGAAGAAAATTGTCATGAGCTTTTGATTTTAACACTTCTTGGCTTCTGCTGTATAATAGGTAAAACTACTTTTCAGCAGAGAAATATGTTAGACATTCAAGATAGCATCAAAATTACATTGTCCAGAAGATTTCTCTGTTCCAGAGTAATTACAAAAGGTTGACTGTAAGAGAATACTTAGCCTGTGTGTTTCCAAAGAGCTATTTTAGATGTGTGCCCTGGTAGTATTTCTGAGGGCAGCTCCTTTTTGCTCACGGCAGTCACGTTATTCATTCGTCCCTAATCATCATTATTACTTCACTTTTGCTGTTCCCCGGTCACAACTGTTGCCAAACTCCCCGCTCAGCCTGCCAGCCCCCTTTTTGTTTTCTCTGAATACCTCAGAGATTATTTCCAAACACGTTTATTACTTTAGAGTAATGGCCAGAGTTAGCCTTGTAGCATGGACGTTATCTGGTTGCTTAGTCTCATGCTATTTCAAACAGAACTTTCATGTTACTAAATACAGGCCTTGAGTTACTCCAGGTTTGCCTTGCCCTGTGCTTGTCTCTTCAGCCTCTGCTTTGCTTTAGGGCTCTTTACACCAGTAGTTCTGGCAGTCTCTAACCCACTCTCTCGTATTTCTACCACAAACCTACCTTGTTACCAAGTTGACTCAAAAATAATTCCTTCTATCACTTTGCACAAATGTTTATGATCTTACTCTATTTCCTCTGTGCTTCCTGCCCCGAATCTACCGACTTCTCATGTTACACCTTTCTTGTAAGCACACAAGAGGTCAGTCATTCAGAATATCTCTGCTGATGGATTAATGCAACAAGATGGTTCCATAATCTTGTTGCTTAAAGGAAGGAGTGTATTTACCCTGTTACCTGAATCTACTTATTTCCTACTGCTGAACAAGTTGTCAAATCTTACCTGTCAGAAAGATTTTATAGGGTGTTTTTGGTCCAGTTCCATCACATTTCATGTGTGTCTTGCTGACAAATTGTGTTTCTTATGACTTGCTGTTCCTTCACAAAAGATTGCATTTACTCTAACAGGCTGCACTTTAATGAGTTGCTTTTGTTAAAAATGACTAGTTGCTCTCTTCCTTTGGGGAGTTTCTAGATTTCTGCCTAATTGCACAGACTCAGCTTTACGAAGTGATGTGACTGAGTTGTCATGGATGAGACCTTCCGTTGCAGTCAAAAATAGCAGAAAAAGACACCTCTAGGGAGGGAGGAGGCGAGTGCTGGACCACCACTGCCACAGGATCTGTTTATGTTGTGTGTATAGAGACTTCAGGTAGAAACAGCTGGATCTGCCGTCATCAAAACTCTCCGCAGAAGGTGCTGGTTTCTTTTCTGAAGACAAGGTGTTGCTGTGCATCAGCTGCAGACAAATGTCATCTGTAGAACCATCAGTCAGTAGTTAGTTTAGCTGTATGTGTGTATTCTTTATTCACTGGTGAAGGAATGCTATTTCAGCATCAAAAAGCGGCATTTTTGACTAGTATTTTTTCTAACTTGTGATTTTTTTTTTTGTTAATTTAGTAGTAATAATGTGATGGTGGAGGTTTTTCTCTCTTTTAGGTGATTACAAGCGAGGAAGCAGAGCGACGTGGCCAGCTCTACGACAACCAGGGAAATACCTACTTGTTTGACTTGGACTATGACTCGGATGAATTTACGGTAGATGCAGCTCGATACGGAAACGTGTCTCACTTTGTGAATCACAGTGTAAGGCCTTGTTTTGTATACTGAGGGTTTGGAGATGAATCCTAATTGTGCCAGAAACATCTTCTCTTCCTGCAAACATTTTCTTGCTGTATTTGCAGTTTTTGTGGAGTAATTTAATTTTGTGCAGTTAGGTGATTTCAAAAACAGAAGGGAACATTTAGCCTTGCTCAGACTAGGACTGTCCACAAAAAATCTGGGAGTGAGATGCTGCCTCTGATGAAGTGGGCATCTGGTAGGAATGCACTTGTCATTGAATCTGCTGGTTCTAAGCAATCCAAATAGGGCTGGTTTGGGTGTGTTTTTCCTCAAGAAACTGAAAGACCTAACACTTGAAGTGCTCCATAAAAGCAGCCAAAGACAATAGGAATTGATGCATTGTTTTGTAGCAGGGCAGGATAGGGGGATCATGTTGGATTTCATCCTTCAAACATTAGTAGAGGAAAAAATAGCATTCATGTATTTGTAGATAGAAAATCCCCCATAAATACCTGTATTCCTTCTTAATCTAAACTTTCCAGAGATCTCAAAAGTACATTTTAAACAGGAAATTTCTATGTTTTCTTTCCTGTTCAGCTGAAGTAGCTGAAGCAAGAAAGCTGAACTGCATCTGTGAAGTCTCCTGAACTAAAAACTACCATTTCTTACTGATGTAGTGTTTGTGAGGTGTGTACTCAGCGTTCTGCAAGCACCGTAAATTCACACGTTCAGATCTGTGAGCTGGTGTTTGCATCTAACATGGGCTTTTCCAGGGAAGAAGGATGCAGAAGGGTTTTAGGTACAGGTGACTGCTTTTCACTTTGGGAAATGAGAGTGAAGTATTCTCATTCTTCAGTGGGAAGTTTAAATGTCTGGCTTCGCTTCTGGTTCTTTAACGTGGGATATGTTTTATTGCTAAAGAAGCACACAGAGGTTAACAAACTGCCTCACTGACTGCTGACACTTACCCAGAAAAAAAATGCTAAACTGGTTTCTAACTCCTGCTTAGTGTCCTCAACCTTCCTCCTACCATCCAGCCCACAGCAGGTAGTTCAGAAGTCAAGCGGGTCAGCAGTTACAAATAGAAAATTCTGCATAGTATAAAAATGTTATGTCTGGCTACGAAGCAGTGCCTAAACCCACATACAACATTGTGATAAATACAGAATGCTGCTGCATGTTACTGTAGTCTGTGCCATGTGCCCTTCTTGGAAGGACCCTAAGCTGTAAGTGCTCTCCTTTAACACTATTTCAAGAACATAATGTTTTGATTTCAGAATACAACTCAGTTTCAGACTTCTGTCACCAAGAGAATAACTAGTTCTTCCTTTCCTGTGTCCTAGGTTTACTTAAACACTTCATTGAGTCTTCACGTGCATATTCCTTAACAGAATCTGTTAACTTTTGCCTCACAGTGCGATCCAAATCTTCAAGTCTTCAATGTGTTCATTGATAACCTCGACCTGCGTCTTCCTCGAATAGCACTGTTCTCCACACGAACCATCAAGGCTGGAGAAGAGCTCACCTTTGACTATCAGATGAAAGGTCAGCGGATCTTAATGCTGCTCTTGTGGGAGGTTTGGGGTACTGGTGGGTTTTGTTGCGGTCTCACTGCTGTTGGCATTTTTGCCCAGGCACTGTGTCCCCCTAACACAGCTCTGGATTCTAGAAGAGTCCGTGCTCCCTGTTGGGTAGTGCAGGTGGGATCACACCCAGAAGCTTTTGCATGCAGCCCTAGCACATCACTTCCTTCAGCGCTGCTAGCTCAAAGCACAGGATTGTGGTTGCAATGTCTGACAAGGCAAATTATTTTGAAGGCTTTGTCACAGGGATGCACAAGGGAACGGTCAGGCTACTGTGAGGAAAAGAAAAAGCTGTTCTTCATTCAGACTGGCTTCTCAGGTAGACTGCTTCCTAAGTAATCTACTGGTGATGTACAAGATGGTACTGGTGATGTACAGCAAGAAAGTTGTAACAGGCAAGTGCCCTAAGGCACCATGGATTCATCTTTGGCTTCTGGTGTTTGTGGGCCTCAATGATGGATGTAGGGTCCTGTGGTACAAACACTTAGGCCAGAAGAAAGGACGGTCTAAAGTTCACTGTTGTTTTGCTGGGTTGAATATGTTTGATCATTGTGCAGAGACTCCAGGAAACAAAATTCTTAGTGAAATACTGTCAGTTCTTGGATAATTAAGAAAAGTATCACACAGTGAAAGCCATAACTTTCTGGAACAACCTCTCCAGAGATGTGGTAGAGTCCCTGTCACTGGAGGTTTTCCAGATGCAATTGGACAGGCTGCTAGAGAATCTCATCTAGGCTCCCATTTCCATGACAGGCTAGACTAGATGATTGCTTGAGGTTCCTTCCAACTTTCATCTTCCATTTAGTGTTCAAGGTCAGGCTGGATGGGGCTTTGAGCAACCTGGTGGAAGGTTTCCCTGCCCATGGCACAGGGGTTGGATTAAATTATCTTCAAAAGTCCCTTCCAAACTAAACCATTCTATGGCTTCGGTTTTTTTTTTCCCAGTGCAGTTGTTGAGTAAAAAGTTGTTGAGTTTTGCTGGTGGGGCCACTATGTGTACAGACCATTTATCCACAACATCCATGGATGGCTCACTCTTACACTTCATTCTCAGAGAAGCATCTCCAGAGCTGTACCACGTTCTTGTAAAAGCACACTTAGTGCTGATGAATTGATCTTACTTTAACCTCTAAAACTCCTTATTTCTCTGGTGTCTGTGACCTTGATGTTTGAGGCAGCTGCACTTAGTTGCTCTGTGTAGATACAGAGTTGAGAGTAGAGGGCTGGAATTTGTTGAGCAGCATGTACTGGATGGTGGATAAGCAGTTGTAACGTGGATGTTGGTATACTCTGAGCATAGCTTTGCATGATTTTTTTAACAACTGGGATGGTACAAGGCTTTTTGAACCCATCTGAATCCCTCGCTGTTTGAATCTGTCTTTTACAACTTCCTTATTTCTGTTTTCTGTGTCACAGGTTCATTAGATCTGAGTTCAGACTCTGCTGATGGTCTCAGCCCATCCAGAAAGAGGATCAGAACTGTGTGTAAATGTGGAGCAGTGTGTTGCAGAGGTTATCTCAACTGAGTTCGGGTATCCAAAGTCACAAGTCTTTGTCCTCTTTTTAAGTGTGTTCTAAGAAGAGTCTTCTTTCACACATATATTCAAGTATTCCTACATCTAATGTAAATAAGTACAGCAAAAACAACGCATTATGTTGGTCACGGAGATGGCATCGGCCACAGAAAGGGATGTCGTTACAGGTAAATGCAGAGCTGACAACAGGGAGGAAAAGAGGATTTTTTCTAGAACTGTTACTTAGGAAGCAGCAAAAAGTATGCCAAGACAACTCTGATTTGAGTATCTGAGTGCAAGCTTACAGCTATAGGCCTTTGAGGAGGTGATTTCAGTGGGATGAAGTGATTGTATGTATTTTTGTATACCTTGGAAAGTCTGGAGGTGTTTGATTTGAATGCTGGCTCGTAGCTGACAGTTCTCTTGCCGTGAAAACATTCAAGAGATTAGCAATAACACTATAGCACTTACAGCACCAAGGTGAAGGATTAAGAACAGCCATCAGACTGTGTCTCCTTGAAAGTTGGCAGGAACACAAACTGTAAAGTCCCTGTTAACTCCACGCGAGTAGCGCAGCTGGTTTTAGCAGATTTCAGATCAAGGTCTCAGAATGATTTCAGCTGGTGTTACTCTGAAGTCTTAGATATTGATGTTTTTCAGTTGTATTGTGGGTTTTGGTTAGGCTGCTGTAGGAGGCTCGCAATTCCAAGGAGAACTTGTAAATATTGGGTTATCGGTAGCAACAAACACTGCTTGTTCTCACTACTGAAATTTGGCAGCTGTTGCTGAAATTATTTGCTACAGTTTGGAAAAAGATACCAAAAGAATAGGGAGAGCAGCCTGTTGTCTAACAAAGCTCTTTCATTCAGCAGATATGTTCAGCAGTTATCTGTTAGGTGCAGAAGCACCCTGGGAATTGCTTTGTACTCACAGCTGGTTTTGATGAAGTTTTTTTACATACTGTGACCTTTTTATCTAGTGACGGAATTTCAAGGTAGTTGGCCTGTCTTTCTCTTGTGGCAGAAATGTTAGCTTCAGTGAAGTTAAAATGGGGGAGTTTATCCACTTGCTGTAGACATGTGTGAGATATGCTTGAATGTAAAGGCTGAGAAATGCACTATTCTTCAGCTGCTTGAGTTGTCTGGGTTTGCTCAGACTGGGATTTATTTTTCCTGATCATGTTAAAGTTGTCTCGATCTATTCATAATGTATGCTGAGTTCTGCTTGGTTTCAGAAACGCCAAAAAGCAGTTGAGGTAGGTTATGAGTGGAATTACAGCTGAGTTCCAAGCTATGGGGATTATTCAAGTGCTTTATGGATTAAAAACTTGTAAAACTTGCCTGGTGCTTTATGAATCATTTAAGTGTTGGTAGTGTCAGGCAAAGTAATGTTGCTCCCTAAGTGGATGCAGTCCTCTACAGGCAGACGGTAGCTACATAGCACAGGTCGGCTAGTCACCTTTATAAGGTGCTCAGCTGTTGGCTCAGGTGAATGAAGTCTAGCACCCAGCACATAACAGTTTACTTTGTTTCTTTGAAAATGCCTTAAATACAAAGTTAATTACTAGCACTCCAAAAAAAGAGTAGAAAGTGTTTCAAAAGGTAGTCCAGGTTGGCTGTTCACTGAGAAGCACACTTGCATTTGCACTGAGGATCTGGCTCTTTGGCAGAAAGTGAAATTCTTGTGCCTACTCTCCAAAGTGAGTTACAGGGTGGCCCACACTGTTCACCCAACCTGTGCAAGTTCTGTGGTCTAAATACACAGATACTCATTGAAATAGAGACTTTCTATTGTTTACTGAGTAGGTGAAAGTTTGCTTAGATTTAGAAGTGATGGATGTTCCCAGGGTCACCTGTCTCCGCGCACCTGGATGAACGGTTGAATCTAGTCCATCTGTATTGTGCCACATCTCTAATGATTATTAATAGATACAAATTTGAAGTGGAAGGTGGAGCTTTGATGTTGGCAAACTCCTAGGTGATGTTGCATCATTTGGAGTCATTAGTGCTTTCTCTTGCATGTAGCCTGACTCAGCAATGCATTCCATGTGGATGGAGTCTGCAGTCTCCAGCTCCTTAGTCTGCTGCTGCCTGCAGCTTCCCCTGTTGCTACAGCATGGTGAGAGCAGCTGCAGCAAGAAGTGGATCCCTTAACAAATCAGCTTCTCTGGCTTCTTCTGTGCAAGGTGACACAGGCCTAGTTTGAGAATCTATCTCTGTTCACAGCTGGATTCAAAAGTTTGCAAGTAAGTGTTAGTAGTTGTACCTGAGTTCACTGTCTGCCTGTTTCCCAAGGCAGGACATGCTACCACCACCAGCACTGGAACGATGTTGCTGTTTTTAGAGATACGTGCATTACCTCTTGTCTGATAAATAAAGGACTGTTAGTTAACTCAGCCAGTTTCCAGTTTAAAGCCTCAAACAGTATTTTCATGGATTCACAGCATGTTTGGATTGCAGTCAGTGAATTAGCTTAATGGGACACTGTCACTTTTAAAACTCCTTTTGCTGGTTTTTCTGAGCTCAGGAGCAGGGGAGATTGCCAGACTGGAAGAGGAGAAAAAGCTGTTTTAACTTCCATGAGGAGCCTAAATCAGCCTTGCTTCAGCCTTTGTTTTGGGTTGTGGTCTGTCAGCAGCATCGTGACCACCTGCTCAGTGTGTAAACACACTTCTGGGGAGACTGGTAACCTGTGATCTGTCCTCTAGCTGTTCTTTTTTGTTGGGTTTAATTATTTTTTTTGTTTTGGTAGCAAAATGATCACCTGAAGAAAAGCTCTTGTTTATTTAATCTCAAAGTTAAATCAATCTGTTTATTTCTCATGTCTGTTTTAGGACTGTGTACACTAGAATATGCAGTTTGTAAGCTCAGGAACGTTTTCACAATGTGTGATCTCTAGGATTGCTACCTTCCTGTCATTTTTGATAAAATAAATTAGATTTAGTTTTTTGCTGACTGTTGTCATTCTTCACAAAAAAGTAAAATCTTGGCCACTCAAAACTGGCTGTAACTGGAGCAGCAGAATTTGCTTTAAGACTCAACCTTCTTAATTCCTGTCTCCTACCCAGATTTTCTAGCATTTCTGGGTTTGGAGAAGAGCAATCATGAGGAAGTCACTGTTTCCCATTCAGTTTGTGGTGCATAACTGGTATAAATAACACTGTTGACTCATCTAAAGCAGACTGGATTCCTGTAGACCCTCAGGGCTGTGCCTAGAGAGTGCTTATGTAGTACAGCTAAGGAAAGAAGCCCCCAGGAGAAACTACTGCTTCCTCTCTGTAGAAGTAGTTGCAGAGGTTCATAAAGTTCTTTTAAAGCAAATTAAGAGTCGACAGATGACTTTTGGAAATTATGTGAGCAAATCCCAGCAAAGGAGTGGGCATGGTGACAGCAGAGAAATAGACTGCAATATCCTTCAAACCATACAGAGTTCTTTTTCTTCTTCCCACCTTTCCCAGGGTTTAACGTTCACAGATCATAAAAGTGACTTAAGACACGCTTAAGAGACCACAGTTGTGCTAAAAGCCTGCTTAATACCAGATTGGAAGGGAAGTCTCATGGATTTTTAGATGACTTCTGCTGCTTAGGCATTTGTGGAGGCACTGCAGTTTAACAGCTTAGATTTTTGGCAGAGTTGTGATGGCAGATGTGCATGGGAACTTTACTGTCTTGGTTAAAAAATGAATCTAAACATTTCAGTTAAGTCAACAGAATGTTGCAAAGGAGGGGAAAAAGAAGAACATGTCTAGGATAAACAGGTCAGTTTCTGTTGCTGTGAAGCTCACCTCCAGAGCTGGCTGCTGCTGGTGGCTTGGGAGCCACGTGCCACAGAATTTTGCTTTAAAATCATTCTGAAAAACAATCCAGAATAAACCAAAACATGGAGGATCTGGTGACAAGTTGTTGGCAATGAGTTAGATTTCAACCATTGATGACAGGAGTTAAATTGGGATGGCAACACCTGCTCAGTGTAAAAAGAGACTGATTGAAAAGAACTTGATTTTTGTAAAAAAAAAACCACACACCCTACTTGTCACCAGTTAATTCTCTAATTTGTTGTGCATTTGTTTTTAAAAACAACTCTGGATTTCAGTGCAACTGTTCACTATTTCTGAGCAACCTGAGCGCATTGTTTGCGTGGTCACTGCTGAAAGATGCAGCAGCTAAACGTGTATTTCATTAAAACCTGAGATCACTGCTAAAAAAAAAGACAAACTCTCTTCATGGTTCATGGTAAAGATAAACACTAAATTCCATTTAGGGTTCTGCCCTTAGATTTATCTGTCTGATCCATTTTCTTTCCAGTTACAGCCCTGGAGAACTGATTCTTGGGAGAGACAGGGCTTTCCCAGTCCGTTCGGAATGCTGCCTTTTCAGCACTTCATGGAAGGAAAGGAAGGTTGCACAGGCTGCAGATTCCTAGTTCTGACAGTAAGAGACAACTGCATCCTTTATAGCATGGCTGCACACAGTAACTGGTGCTATGAATAAAAATAATTTGAGGCTTAATAAACAAATTTCCGTGCTCATCATTACCATGATGGAATCGGTCAGACCTGTCTTCAGGAGACTCTGTTTTCACCTGCAGCAAACTGCTTTGAGAGACAGTGTAGTTTAGCTGGCTGAGGCAACTCCAGCACCAGGAGTCAAGGGAACTTCAAAGTCTGAGGAGCTCTGGGAGTCCCTCCTCAGTTCTAGATCAGGAGTCCTAGAGCTATCACTCATTTCCACCAGCACATCCTGAATGTGAGCAGCTTTGTCACAGTCTCTGCTTTTCAAGTCACAGGCAACATCATAGGCAAAAGATCTATTCTGACTCAGTGGCTTCTGCCTGCTGTCAGGTTGGTAGTCTCTGGTGGTCTCCTGCAGTACAGAAGCTGTTCTGCTTCTCCCTTTGCTGAAGTAGCTGAAGTCCAAGGCTCTTCTTTCTTGGGAGGTTATGAGGACTGTGTCTGTTTGGCTGTCCCAGCACTGGCTCCCCTGCTCAGATATGTGTGTTGACTGAGAAGAATTTTGGGAAGAGATGTGCGTTGAGTCGCTTACTTCATCTGAATCACTGAAGAGTGGTTGGGACCCACCAGCATCTGCCGAAGATGGGTAGTTGTCCTCGTTTTCAGAGCTTCCTTCGAGTTGATCATGCTTGAAAAATGCATCCCAGCAAGGGATTTCAGCATTAGACTCCTGCTGGTCACTAGTTACTCCATTGAAATTTGATGTGGAAGTGGCATCTAGCTCATGGGAGAGAACTTGAACAGTATTTTTTTCAGAGTCTTCTTTGTCATCTTCATCATCATCATTTGATTCCTCACAGTCCATGAAGTCTGCATTGAGGGAGGTGTAAGTTGTGGTTTCTCTGTAACTTTCTGTGCTCACACTGTTTCCTTCAGCATTTTCAGCTTGTCCCGCGATTGATGGCCTGATCTCTTCTCTCCGCTGTTTTGGAATCTTAGCTCTCGAAGAAGTTAGTTCTGAATCAAACAGATCATCTTCATCTGGCAAGAAAGGAACAGGAACCAAAACATAAAAAAACCAAAGACTAAGGGAAGTTCACATCGCTGCTCTCTTTGCTTCGAGAGGGGAGTTTTCATACAAATTGCCATGTCATAAACAGAGGACAAAGTCCTGTAACCTAGCGGGAGCCATAACAGGACATCACTGACCGCGTCTGCCTTCCCTTGTCCAGCACCGGCCTTACGAGGAAAGCTGCTCGTTGCTGTCCTCCGTATGCTGCAGCAGAGCAGACACAGCCCTGGTAGATGGATTTACTCAGGCCTCTGGCACATCTTCAGGACAACATTGCTCTTTCTCGGTGCTTCAGAAGTAGCCAAAGAGAACGCAGCAGGCCCAGAGTTTCCTGTGGTTCTCAAGTAGCTTTCCAGAGGCTGCGTACAACATCCATTTACCGTTGGCAGTTACTTCTACAAGCTACAGGGTGCTAGACAGCCACCAGCATGGGATAACAAAGAGAACCAACTGCAGTCATACACCTGCCTGACCACCACAGACAGGAGGTGATACAGGTCAAGTTAGAAAAAGGGACAGCAACAACCATGGGAGGGGAACTCTTCAGAAAGAGGAAGGTCTGTTGAGCATTAAGTGCATTTTAAGATTGCAAAGAAGTGAGCTTTTTCACAATGAGTGCTCACTCACCCTCCTAAAACCCAAATTCATTTAACATGTATCTCTCTTTTTGACACTATGGAACAGAGACTATAGTAAACCTGGTGGCTTTTGGGACCTCTGTTAGTCTCAGATGTTAAGATACAGTAGCACCAGCAGCAGCTTTACCTGTATCAGAGGATTCTCTCTTGTGGACTCTCTTCAGTGTTCCTAAGGGCTTGTACCCGGGCTCCGTGTTTCTCCTGTATGACCTGCACAATGGCTTTAAGCTGAAGGGAATGAGAAAAGCAATCATTCAGAATTCAGCAGGTACTTTCAGGAGCAGAAATCACATCTCTTCACTGCTTCATGCTTTCCACAGGCACAGCAGCAGAAGTTTTAAAGCAACAGCTGCGGACATGTTCTTATTTCACTGAGCTTTGGCAGCTTAAAGGTATAAATCTGTAGTTTCTACATATTTGCCTTAAATCATGCACCATTTGGAAACTACCTTTTAGTCCCCTGCTTAGAGAAGCCAAGATGACAGGGTTCAAAATCTGACTGCAGTTTTTTCTATAATTGCAGAGCATCTACTTATTAAAGAGGAAAAGAAAAAGAAGCAAAGCATCAAGTCCTCATGTTGTTCAGCCTGGGAGACACCACTGCTCTCTGCTCCCTAAAAGCATTTTTAAAGCTGCCAACACCTGTAGCAGCACAAGAGAACAGGTCTCTGTGATCGTGTACAGAGAGTTAAGAGTTCAAGTTCCACACAAAATCATCTTTAAATGAAACAACAAATAGGATAGGCTATAGAATAAAGTGAGATCAATGTGTATTCAGATTCCACCCAAATAAAGTGTCCAGCAGCAGAGCCTCCACATGTAAATGTAAGCAGTGTGTGGAACACAAACTTTTGGCCTCAACAGAGGTGTTCTTCAGAAAGCTGAGATCAGCAGGGCTGCTTGTACTAAAAGAACAACCCAAATTTTCAGACAAGTAAAGAAAAGGCAGCAGTGTGCTCCAGAGGCTGGGACTAAGGAGAGGAGTTGTCCTTACAAGAAGGGATTACATCACATCCCTGTGGAGCAGCCACTTGTCACTTACATTTCCATCACTTTGTCTTCTGTGCCACCCACTGGCAGTACGTTGGGATATGCATTCACAGGACAGATATAGCTCAGGAAATCCTTAATCTAAAGTTAAGGAAAGCAGCAGCAATTTAACAAGATACAGTGACAGTTATAAATTTAACTTAATTGCAGCACACTCCAACAAGGGGTACCCACTGGCTCAGGTCAAGAACAGTATGACCCACGAGCCAGACAGCTCCATGAGAAAACTGGTCTGAAAGGACACACAGAACTCAGCCTCTCCTCACAGCAATCATCAGCTACTATGCATCTGCCTCTGACAGATGTATCCCTAGATGAACGTGACTCAGCACATCACTGTCCTTACTCACGTAGATCTTTTCAGAGCTGCATCTTTCTTATTTGACTTCAGATCCCTGGTGGTGCAGATCAGGCATGCCCTTCCTCAAAGATTTTTCCTAAAGTCTCCCTTCACTATAAAAAGCCCATTACATAAAAACATCTCACATTTTTTCAGGCCTTCCTCTGTTGTCTTCTAGATGCTTTCCAGATAGCCACATTCTTGAAGAATTATGTCTGGTCTGGAACACTCCACTCCAGCTGAGGCTTTATGAGTGCTGAGCACTGAAAACTCATGCAGGTTTGCATGCGGCACTCCTGTCTATACAGACTCCTGTCTATACAGACTCATCTATTTTCACACACAGAGCTATGAGCCTGCTACAACACACTACCCCCACGTTGTATGTACTGCCATTTAAAACTCTGCATGGCAGAGCAAATGAAAACTTAACCAGCATCTTAAAACCAGCACGGGCTTCCTAGGGCTCTGAACGATCTCCATTTCTTATGTGCAGGGCTTTGCAACAGGTCGTTAGCACTGATCCAGTTTCAGTTCAGTTTCTTAAGAGACTGAAGTATTTTAGGAACTATACTGAGTCATATTAAACAGAAGTCTGTGTTTCTGGAGAAGACTCTGCCATGACCCCCTTCCTTTTAGTTTTTAACACAGGAGTAACAGAGGCAGCTACGATGTTTAAACGTGTGGGTAGGGAAAAGAAGGCAAACCCACCCAGAACTGAGTCACGTCAGATAAACAGTTGTCCTCGAATCCAAAATTCCTAGCTTTAAATATGGCCTGGGTACACACTAATCTAAAATAGAAAGGCTGTCCAAACAACTGTAGCAGTGAACTGTACTTCCAGAAGACAGTGAAACAACAGCCTTTAATCCTGCCATACCTTACCACACACTTCTGCAGCTGTATTAAAACAAACTACTCTCTCTTCAGCATCCAGACCTTCCTATCCCCTCATATCTTATTATTGAAAAGATGTTACTGTGACGAGTCATGTCATTCACTCCAACATTATCAAAATGCCCTCATTTCTTTTTAATCAGTACTCATTATTCTCAGTACTGCAAGTATACAAACCTCACTATATGAAGAGTGGAAAGAGAAACAAGCTCTGTATGTTTGCTCCCCAGTCCTATGGAAAAAAAGAGGAAGCACAAGTATCAGGTAACTGCTCTCCACCTTCGGTCCACAGGCAGGCATCCTCTCCTCTCAAAAAGTCCATTTTGAGACTCAGTTACACAACCATCAGGCAAGACACACACCCTGAAATGGGAGGTTGCTGCATGGCCCAAACACTCACCTCACTATTACCCTGGTTTTCTTGATCCTTTCTCCAAACCACATAGTGGAGGGTTTGATGCTGATTACGTGCAAGGGAGATCCATTTTGGCAAGTCATCCCACAGGGCAGTCTGTTCCCTCTAAAGTAGTCATCATCCTGTCAAACATAATATTAAACCAAGGGTAATCTTGACCTTTGTTACCCCAGAAGTTGAGCAACCAAGTCTCTAGCCAGACTAGGTGTTCATTTCATTTCCAGCTCCTCTGACAACTGTTGTTGCCTCTTGATTCCATAATGCTGCTGACAAAAGAAATCAGCCATAGAGACCAGCATCCCAATGTGCCATCTCCAATTCTACCTGCACTGCAGAGATTGGAGCCTCCAGCTTGGCAGACATCCTGGAAAGGGAAGGCCAGGCACACAGTGCATGGCTGCAGGAGGCACCGTCTGAGCTGCTTTTGAAATGTTTGGATAGGTAATTCATGACTGAGCTAATCTGCTGCTTGTCTAACTTCATGTAAAAATACAATGTGCAATTTTCAAAGACAATTAAACTATCTCTAGATTCAGCTAATGCATGTTTTCCCAAGAGGGAGGGGCAGAGAATGAGAAGGGGAGAGAGAAAAAGAGAGAGAGAGAGAGAAAATCCAATCTACTCATTGAAGTTTTCACTGTTATTGACATTAACCCACTATGTGGCACAAGTCTTCACTAGCACGAGAGGACCAAACATTAGCACCTATGACCAAGTCCTTCACAGCAAGGCTGCAGAGGCTTTGCAAAACTATACTCACCCGAGGATGTCGACAGGCGTGAATCTGAGTGCGTCGATCTGTAGTAACATGGGAGAGGATTTCGGGCATGTTTCTGAACATATCCAGTTTGTTCACATGCACCTGAAGGAAGGCAGGGCTTACTCTGAATTCACATATCATGTTTCCCAGACTGAAGCTGAAGCCACACACAGATTCTGTGTTCTGCTCTCAACACATGCTGGTAGGCTTTTACACTACTACTACTCACTGGTAGGCTTTTGCATTACTACTACCACCCACTAATAATGTCTAGAGCAGCTTTATCCAAAACTAACTTGGGCATCTGGAACGAGCAGAATATAACCCCCACGCTGAACAGGAGTGAATATTCATCAGTGAAAGTCAAAATCTATCTGCTAACTCTTAATGCCACATGTAAACTAGAAGGATTTTGTCATAAAAAGATAAAAGGGAGAGAGGCAAACAGTGAGCTTGAAAACTGGTGTGAACTCCCTGGAGAGTCCCAGTTTCAGACTGAAACCAGCTAGTTCCTTCATTTGGAGTACAACCGTAGCTTTTAAAGTGAAGATAATGAGAGCAGGCACATCCTTCACATACAGCAGCCACCTCCAGCTCAGGGACTGGCCACAATCATCCCTAAGGGCCCATTCTAAAGCAACAGTTACCTTGATTCCAAGTTCCTCACTGAGGTTTACAAATAAATACTCATATCCGTAGGCAGCTTTGCAGTTCAACCACACAACATGATAGCGGGTCAATGAGGTCCAGCTTCGCACCAACTCTAAGATCCCATTTAAACACTCCTCCTGCAAAGTTTAGGAAATGGTGTGAATCCTCAATTGAAAACACTTCAGAAGTGCTATGATGCAAAATGGCATTGCCTTGCAAGGCTTACCTAGCTCTGGGGTGGTTAATTAATTAGCAGCTTTAAGGGTCTTTCCTCTCACAGCTTATTTAGAACCTACCCTGCTTGGTATATGGTAAAATTTGGGATCACAGAAAGTGGTGTCCAAATACACACTCTGGATGTCTTTTACTCTGAAAGAAAACAATGTGATGTCAGAGTGAGCACCGATACACCACTTCCTCTCTCTTTGAAAGCAAGTGATTAGTCTTCTTTATTACAAAGAGCAAGTCAAACAGGGCTTGTAATTGCAGCATAAAAAACAAGGAAGAAGAATTCATCATTCCTGAATTGTCCAGGCCTCTGTGAATTTGTATTCTTCCTAAACTCCATGAACAGCTGACATCTCACCTGGTCCCCGAGTGCAAAAGCTCCATTCTGGCTGCTTCCCCCTTTGCGAGCCTGAAATCCCCTGTGTACAGCACAGTGCCATTTCCACCTTCCAACAAAAACCTACCAACACAAACACTTCAGTCAAACTCCACAGCATAAAGCATCAGGCAGCAGGTGTTGATTTGTTCCCCAGCTCGGGGCAGTCTGTGTGACTAACGTATCATGTAATAGCAATAACTGGGCTCACTTTGGTGCCAGAGTAATTTCAGACAACAAAAGCCTCACAGATGCTGTAAGGGCAGCCCAGCCAAAGGAATCTCAGTTATCTGTACCAGGAAGCCGGGCACCTTCTTTTTGAAGTCACACTTCAGAAAGGGAGGATTTATTATTATCTCCAAGAAAGGATTCTAAATTCCCTAGTTTTTCTAGCTAAGAAAAAAAACCATAATAATTAGTAAGAACTCTGTAGGGCAAATTTCTCTTGAGAGAAACTTGAAAAGACATACATGACTGATCCTGGACAGTGACCGGCTGGCAGAAGTGTCACCTCTATATCTTCTTTCTGGAAGAGATGGGTTGGTGTCATTTTCACACTATACTAAGTACTGCCAGTACTTTCACTGACACAGAGAAAGCAACACATTGCTCCCCACAGCTTCTCACAGCACTGAGCATTGCTTCTGAATGAAGAGAGAGTCTCTTCACATTCCAACAAGTCCTGAAGAGCAATCACCATACTGTTATGCCCTAACTGATTAATCATTATTGTATGGTGATCAGAAAATCACCTCGAGCAGAAGGCCTACTTTGGTTCTTGGTGAACACACTCAGAATGATTTGGGTCAGAAGGGACCTTCAGAGATACATCCAGTCTAACCCCCACGCAGTGAGCAGGGGATGTGTCCAACTACATCAGGTTGCTCAGAGCCCCATCCAACCTGTCCTTGAGTGTTTCCAGAGATGGGGTATCTACCACCTTTCTGAGAAAACTGGGCCAGTGTCTCCCCACTCTTATAGTGAGGAGTTTTCCAATAGAAACCTATCCTTTGAAGTTTAAAACTATCACTCCTTGTCCTATTACAACAGGCTCTGCTAAAGTGTCTGTCCCCATCTTTTTTATAACCACTCTTTAAGTACGGAAAGGCTGCAATAAGGTCTCCCTGGAGATCCCAACTCTCTCAGCCTGTCCTCACAGCAGAGGGGTTTAAGCCCTTGGATCATCTTTGTGGCCTCCTCTGAACCTGCTTGACTAGCACCATGTCTCTCCTGTGCTGGGGACTCCAGAGCTGGATGCAGTACTGCAGGTGGGGTCTCAGCAGAGCAGAGGGGCAGGATCCCTTCCTTTGATCTGCTGGCCACACTTTGTGTGATGCAGCCAAGGAGACAGGTGACTTTCTGGGCTGCAAGTGCACACTGGTGGCTCACATCCAGCTTTTCATCTACCAACCACCTACCAGCACCATGGAAATACCTTGGGATACACTTCACCTGGATGTGCTCTACCGGATCATGAAATACATTATGAGGAGAGGCTGAGGGAGCTGGGTCTCTTGAGCTTGGAAAAAAGGAGACTGAGGAGTGACCTCATTGATGTCTATAAATATGTGAGGGGTGGGTGTCAGGAGGATGGGGCCAGGCTCTGCTCAGTGTCATCTGGTGATAGGACGAGGGGCAGTGGGTGTAAGCTGGAACATAGGAGGTTCCACATAAATATGAGAAGGAACTTCTTCCCAGTGAGGGTGACAGAGCACTGGAACAGGCTGCCCAGGGAGGTTGTGGAGTCTCCTTCACTGGAGAGGTTTAAGACCCACCTGGATGTGTTCCTGTGTGACTTGGTCTAGGTGATCCTGCTGTGGCAGGGGGATTGGACTAGATGATCTTTGTAGGTCCCTTCCAATTCCTAATGATTCTATGATTCTATAAAATTCCAAGAGCAGTAGGCTGATGTGGACATCACTAATACCCCCAGAAGACAGAATCAAAATCACTGTGACAATAAAGACAAATCAGGGAAGAATAATTCACGTGGCAGCTCATCTTGGAGAGAAGGGAAAATACATTTTAAAACCAGCTTGTCCACTTGGGTTGTTGCAGATAAGGTCTGTTTCCCCATGCTCATTTAACACCATTACAGCCCATTACAAATCATCAATCTCGTCTGGTTTTCTAACTTACCTCACCAGATGTTTCATCTACTAAAGAAATCTGAGTTGGAGTTTCAATTTCCAGTGCAATCTGTAACAAATAAAGGAATTACAGAATTTACTGAACACTCTGCTTCATGCTCCTGGCTCAGTGTTCAATTTGCAGACACCATTAGCACCCACTGCTCCTAAGGCTAAGCCTTTTAAATGAAGCTCATTTGCCCCACAGAGGAACAACTAAAAGTTTCCTAACAGTTGTCTCACAATGAAAGGGAGGTACCTCAGTCAGGGTGTGCGTGCCTAGAACAGTGAGACAGTGTTGGACATCTAACAGCAACACCTCTAGTTTCTCTAGCTGGACCTTGTGCCTTATTTCTGGGTGACTGCAAAGCCCAAGACATCCCAGAGCACATAGTGGATCTTGTTCGGACAGATCTCTGCGCTTCAGCTTCCTCTCAGCCAAGCATCTCCTCAGCACCTTGACTGTCACCGCAGTAGATGGGTTCACAGGACACTGTGTCACAAATTCCTGGGCAGCTCCACAAGATCCATGTAGCTGGTACTCACAGCTGGTAACACTTAGCTTCTTGACCAGAACCCAAAACACCAATCAAACTCAGAGCTTGTCCCAAAACTCATGTGTGCATCAAAAAGCATTTTAAACTAAGAATTGAATCAACTAGCACGAGCTGATTTTTCAAAATCTCAGTATTAATTTTGTCACCTACAATTTCTGAAGCTGAATAAACTCAAGAGGCTGAACTTCATTCTGTGTGATCAATACTTCTCAGTAATTCTCAAGTTTCCTACTGCAGTGAAACAGCTGTCAAGTTTTTGATTGAAACTGCCGAAAGCATTCTT
The DNA here is from genome assembly GCA_013400115.1 of Rhinopomastus cyanomelas. Taxonomy (NCBI): domain Eukaryota; kingdom Metazoa; phylum Chordata; class Aves; order Bucerotiformes; family Rhinopomastidae; genus Rhinopomastus; species Rhinopomastus cyanomelas. The sequence continues at coordinate 801,085 of VXBP01000934.1, read as the reverse complement.
CCCTGACAGCCACCGTTTAGCTTCATAAGCACAAACGTCAGTATCTCCAGCAGAGTTCTCCTCTCATCCTTGGTAGCTTAAATGTGAAAGATCCAAAGAGCCTCCTCCAATGCCAAATACAGAAATACAGGTCAGGTGGGAAATCATAAAAGCATTTGTCTGGAAGCTGACATTGTGATTCCTTCTGTAAGTCCAGTGAGTATCAAATTGGCTGTTAATTCACTTCCCAGTCACATCACGAGTAGAAAGTTTATTTGCTGGGAGACAAAGCTTGTGAACAAGACATCCAACAGCCACAACCTTGATTTAGGGTCTGTGCAGCTCATGGGGTTACCAGCAGTCACTCCATGGAGCAGCAGGTTCAAACATCCACATGGTTTTTTGTGTCGATTTGTGCTACCAGACTGTACTATGGGTACCTCTGGCATCTTTTCCCAGACTCAGATTTTCTCAGACAGGGATGTCAGGACCAGCTCTGCCTATTTTGCTGTCACTGCTCATACAGACTCCTAACAGCTTGCAGATACCTCCCAGCAAGGGACCCCTTCTTCTAGGTTAAACTCAAGAGATACTAGAAGCAAATGGACTCACGCTTAGAAACAAAAATACTGCAGAAGTCAAAAGCAACATCAACAAAACAGCCATCACACACACACACTGTTTTCTTCTGCTAAACCAAGATGACACAGGCTTAGAAAAACTGTCACCTGTGTGCACAGTGATCCTTCACACATCAAACATGCTCAGAATCCTTTTTACAGAGCCCTGAACCATGTTCACTCCCCGCATCATTACATCTTTCACTTTCTTACGGCTTCATATACAGCTAGTTCTCACTCAGCTTCACTGAGTGAAGAACTAAGACCTTGGACAGAAACATCAGCTACTTCTCTTTCTTCTGTTACCCAGACTTGCCTCCTAGGTCACACTCATATGATTTTCTTTAGTTATGGAGATTAAGACCCACACTTACAACTTATTTAAGGCAACTCAAAGCCGTGACCCCACTAGAAAACAAGTTTTGGCTTGCCTGAGATCCTGCTTGGCCTTCCCCTTGACTAGAAAACTCCTGTGTCTCTGCTTGGGGGATACAGCAAAATCCTAATGCTATGACCATATAGAAAGAAGTGAAAAGAAACTGGTTCATTTTCAAAGCCCGCATCTGCAAAGGGAAGGAAGTCACTACAAGTCACACCCATACATGACAACTGATCACTTCAAGTTTGGCTCCAAATAACCAAATCAAATAAACTAAGTAATTTGTTCCGTTATTTTACATCACTAGAACAGTTGCACAGCACAGAGTTCATTTTTCAGCACGCAAAAGGAAAGTAGTATCACCACAAGATTATACATACTTCATGCAAAAGATGACTTTGAATGAAGCAAGAGAGAAATCAGTTAAGGACAGGAGCAGAAGAGAGACAGAAGCAAGGTGACAAAAATGAGGGAGAAGCAAGAAGATGACAGTACAGATGGAGAAAGGACACATTTTGTGGGGAGAAGAGCAAGATGAAACAGAAAACAACAACAAACCAATCCCACACAGCAAACTGCAAAGAGAGGCATACTGATGTAGACACACAAGCCCTGAACACTGCAGCAACAAAACATTTCTGAAGAAGGGAAGCTTTGAAGAATCACTGTTTGGGAAGTGTTAAATTTAAAAGAAACAAAAACTCACAATGTGATTCTCCCAAAATTTGTACTTCCAGTTAGTCAACAGCAGTTCCTTAGTTACTGGTGAGCAGTATAATTTAACTTTCAAGCTGTGAGGAGACAAAACACACAGTTGAGTGTTTTTTAAAGTAGAGGCAGGGAACAATCTAACAATACATCAGCACCTGGTACAGCCAAACATGGGCTCAGAGCCCTCTCTCACCTACAGAGACCTGCACAGCAGTAAGGTTGCAGGAGCTGTTTTGACCCACCCTGAGGTGGGATCAAGGTGAGTTACTTCACCTTGATGAGATGCCTTTTCTTCAACAGCAAAATCAAAGACTCACCTGTGTGTGCCCAGCCTGTGTGTTTTTGCACAGATATAAACACAGTGTGTGGTACATGGTCACATGCACAGGTGTCTTTCCTTGTTTCTACACCCACCACGGTCTGTTTCAGACATTCTTGCCTTCCCTGGAACAGCTATCTGGGACACTTAGCATTCATCACAACACAGAACACTTCCTATAAAGCTACTAGTTTTTGGACAGTGTGTGGAGACCTGATGAGTGAAGAGGGATTGTCTGCTCACATTAGAGGAGGTGAAACATCTACTCTGATAAATTAAACAGTGCCTAGGAAATGGCTCACCACCTCTCCGGGTCCATTCCCATGTTACATCACCCTCATGGTGTAAAAGAAAAGGTGTCCTTTGCCCTTTTGTTATGCTCCTCCAGGAAGAGTCTGGCTCCATCTTCTCCAACCCTACCTGCAAACAGTTGTCTCCTCTTAAGGCTGAAGATATCCCGCATTCAACCTCTCCTCTGATACCACTTACTTCAGCACCAGGCAAAGCTGGCAGTCTTGTTCCAACACCACCAGTGTTGTTTGTTTTGTTCAGAGGAGCCCAGGACTGGACTCAGTTTTCCAGAAAGTCTTACAAGAGCCAACCAGAAAGGACTAAAAGTCTCACTCAAACTGCTGGCTGCATGTTTGCTCATAGCACTCAGAGCAGAGTTGGTCTCCTCACAGCACAGGCACAGCACTGTCTCTACACACTGACACACTCCCAGGGAACAACAACAGGGATCCTCACGAGCCACCTGAAGGTCAATAATGCCAAGTGCACCTGAGGTGGGCAATGCCCAGTATCAGTACAAACTGGGGGGATGAAGGGACGGGGAACAGCCCTGCCGCAAAGGACTTGTGGGTGCTGGGGGGGCGAAAGGCTGGACATGAGCCAGCAACATACACTCATTTCTTGGGCTGTGTCCAGCAGTGTGGGCAGCAGATTGAGGGAGGGGATTCTGCCCCTCTGCTCTGCCCAGCTCTGTTGAGACGTGTGCTGCTGCAGTGCTGGGTTCAGCTCTGGCCTCTTCAGTACAGCAGAGGCATGGACCTGTTTGAGTGGGTCTAGAGGAGGTCAAAAAATGATCCAAAGGCTGGAACTCTGCTGTGAGGCTAGGTTGAGAAAGTTGGGGTTATTCAGCCTGGATAACTTACCATGTCCTTTCAGTACTTAAAGGAGCCTACAAGAAAGATGAGGACAATCTTTTAAGCAGGACTTGCAGTGACAGTTTTGAAAACTGAGCATTGTAACCTAACATGATATGTTAGTGTTGAACTAACTAGAGGTGTTTCTGGTCTATGTTGAAAAGGACAGATGAAAGACACCTAATCCTCCCTAAACAGAAGGAGGGATGGCTGTCTCCTACAAGCCAGGACACCCTGGCAATTAAGGTTCAAAGAATATGTTAATTAAGAGTCTGTCAATGAGATAACTCAAAGTCTCTGTGGCCCTTAGTTGAACTATGCTCATTATAATACTAAAAGCACACCCACATGTCCAATAGACCCTGACCTCAGAGAAGTCCCCTGCTCCCCCATGTACAACCGGTATCAAGTAGCTGCACTGTCACTGTAGTTCAAAGCAAGGAATTACTTAGCCAATTAGCTTTATGACTGAAGTCGTAATCATCACTGGACCCTTGATAAATAACAAATACATTGCTTGTACTAATTTGGATTGTATAAGTGAGTGACTGCTTTCAGTCTGGGGATGTGACTTTGTGGGTGACCACTGAGCTCCTGGCTTTGTGCAAACCCACGACAAAGCAATGGCTCAGCTCTGAGTGTGAGTCAGCCGTTAGCGCGCTGGGAGAAAGAACCCAGCTTTTGGGATAACAAGCAGGTGTGGGACAAGTGTTCTAAATTGAAAGAGGGGAGATTTAGATTGGACATCAGGAAGAATGCTCACCCTGCTCTAGCAGGGCGGGTTGGACTCAGATGATCTTTCGAGGTCCCTTCCAACCTCTAACATTCTGTGATTATGTGAAGAAATTGTTTGTACTGAGAGTGGTGAGACACGGGCCCAGGTTGCTCAGAGAGGTGGCAGAAGCCCCATCCCTGGAGACATTCAAGATGAGGCTGTATATGGCTCTGAGGAACCTGACCTAGTCCAAGATCATTACATGGTTTGATTAAAGACCACAGAATCACAGAACATTAGGGATTGCAAGGGACCTTAGACATCACCTAGTGCCAACGCCCTGCTGTAGGCTGGGATATCTCTCACTAGACCAGCTTGCCCAGAGCCCCATCCAACCTGGTCTTGAACACTTCCAGGGAGGGGGCATCCACAACCTCCCCGGGCAACTTGTTCCAGTGCCTCAACACCCCCACTGGAAGGATGTTTTTCCTGAGATTCAGTGTAAACCTACTCCCAGTTTAATGCTGTTACGCCCTGTCCTGTCACAGGACTCCCTCGTAAAGGCGCCCCAGCAGGTCAGGGGCAGCTCTGGATGATCTTCACAAGCCCCTTCCAACCCAGCCCAGCCCCATCCCATGACTCCAACGTCCACAACCGACTCCTTGCCCCGGGCGTTACTCACGCTTTGCCCCGAACCGGCCGCCCTAGCCCAGCAGCCCCGCCTCGGGCCGTACCTGCTCTGGATCCGCCGCCTCAGCGCAGGGGCGCGTAGCCCTTTCATGTGATCTGCGGGGAGAGAGGCCGCGGGTCACTCGGGGCCGTGGGCGGGGTGGGTGGAAGGGGGTCAGAGGCACGCGCGGCGCTGCCGGGGGGCGGGGCTCACCCTTGTGGCAGTGCGACAGGAAGTAGGCGCGCGCGCGCAGGTTGTCGCGGTCGAAGCGGTCGATGGACACGGCCGGGTACTCGCGCACGCGACCCCCGAACCGGCTCATGGCGGCGGCGGAGGCGGCGGCAGTGGCGAGGACACGCGCGCGACGCTTCCGCTTCTTCCACCGCGCACCTCCTCTTTTCAACTCAGCCAATCAGAGGCGCTGCCGGGTTAGGGGGCGGGGCCGGCTCCCTAAAGCGTCCGCAGCCGGCGGTTGCCCAGCAACGGCAGCAGCGGCGCAGCCATCGCCGCCCGAACCGGGCAGAGGCTCCGATCTGCAGCACTGGGACAGAGGTGGGTGGTGTCAGGGGCCGGGCGGCTCGGGCGGGTTGGTGGGGTCTGGTCACTAAGGAATGACAGACACGCTATTAGCCCCTCTGCCTTCCCAACGCAGGGGGAGAAAGGGAATGTAAGGGAGAGAGACTTGGGGATTGGAAAAAAAATCCTGATAAATGCTATAATTAAAATAATGATAACATGAAACATATGCAAATTATGCACATCCAGTACCCAACCCACACACACACACGGATGGCAGTAGCACCGCAGTACACAGCTAATACTCTGGGCGGATGCTGAGGAAGTCCCAGAGTGGACTCAGTGGCAGACAGGAACTGGGTGCAAAAGCTGGATTCAGGAATGCACAGCCTGGGATGGAGAGCAGAACAGACAGAGTCCTCCTCAGACACCGGCCACTCAAGAAGAGAACCTAACCTTTGACCTCCTTCAGCTTTATACCCAACAAAACATCTATGGGATGGAATACCCTCTTGGTCATTGCAGGCTCCTGTGTCCCATCTGTTCCTCCCTGTAGGTGCAGTCTCTCACTTACTGCACCCCAGCATAGGACACAGCATTGATCTCCATAGCAGCCAGTGTAAGCAAGAGCCTTTCTGCATCCCAGCCCCTGGTAGTGACTGGAAACACCAAGTGTTATCACTGGTGGGAGCAGCTGCTGTCTGCACAGATATGCAGTTACCTTCAGACAGTGCTGTTCCTTAGCAGAGACTGAGATGAAAAGTAAAATCTGTAAAGAGAATTAGTGCTGTTCTGACTCAACACAGGCAAGTGTGAGCAGGATGGGGTTGTGGACACAGTGGCGACTCAGGGCAGGACCTTGAACACCTTGGCAGAAACAAGATGTTCTTGTATAGTCAGTAGAAGCCACTGGAAATCTCTCCCAGACCCTTCTAGGACCACAAATATATCCTGCGTGTGTGGACTCAAGTTCAGTGGTCTGAGAAGAAGTGTGGCCATCTCCTCCATTCACTCTCCTGCCTGGGAACCTGGGTCTCAGGACACCTGCCTGGGCTGAGGGATGCACTTCCCCATTTGCAGGTTCAACCAGTAACCAAGCTGGGTGTGGGTATATGACATGGCTGGTCACACAGGCTGCTACAGATGAGTCCCTGCTCAACAGTACCTCTGTACAGGACTTGCACAGAAGAAGCACAGACAAGTCCCTTCCCTCTTCTTTGGCTGACAGCAAGGGAAGTTCCCTGGTGTACTTACACACACATACAACTTCCTAGTTTCACAAGCACATGTGCATTCATGGATCCCTTGAGGACCAGCTCAGTCCCTCTGCGCAGACCCCAGACACCCTTACCTGGTTTATGGATCCCTTGCTTGCCCATTAGTCCAATTCAATGGTCGCTAGCAAACAGGCACTCACACGCTTTTTCACAAATCCCCTTGGTTTAACCAGCACAGTCTCCCTGTGTGCTTGATATCCCGGCCTGGATGTGAGGCCCCCTTGATCTTCATCTGGTCCAACTGAAAGTTCTTTCCTCCATCTGGATACACACCTCACATACACTTGATTGGAGAGGATACAGACACCCCACCTGACCAGCAGCCAGTACCAGGCACACAGGCTGTGACCCACAAGTCCTCTGCCAGCTGCTCTCCCTCTTGCCAGCCCTCCCCCAGTGGCTGACTTCTCAGGACACACACCATTCCTGCACCAGTGGCTGGAAGGTGAAGACACTTAGTCCGGCAGCAGACACTGCAGCCCAGGGGTGCCTCTACCACTCTCTGAGTCCAGCAGCCTGTACCAGTTTTCATTCACAGAATCACAGAACATTAGGGATTGGAAGGGACCTCAAAAGATCATCTAGTCCAATCCCCCTGACACAGCAGGATCACCTAGATCAAGTCACACAGGAACACATCCAGGCGGGTTTTAAACGTCTCCAGAGAAGGAGACTCCACAACCCCCCTGGGCAGCCTGTTCCAGTGCTCTGTCACCCTTGCTGTGAAGAAGTTCATTCTGATATTTATATAGAACCTCCTCTGTTCCAGCTCACATTCACTGCCCCTTCTCCGTTCACTAGATGACATTGAGAATAGCTTGGCTCCATCCTCCTGACACCCACCCTTCACATATTTATGGACATTAATGAGGTCACCCCTCAGTCTCCTCCAAGCTCAAGAGACCCAGCTCCCTCAGCCTTTCCTCATCAGGGAGGTACTCAGAGAGGTCTCACCAGTGGCTGGCATTTAGCCTTTGCAGCACACGCACAGGCTGGATAGAAGACAGACTGCACAGGGAGATTGTTAAGACTTAAGAAGATAGAAGAGGTCGGACAGGCTGTGACCAGGCTCAGGGCTCCGCTGGGCAAGCATATCAACTGTCCCTGTTTCACACACCACCAGCCTCTTTTGCACTGCTTCCTGCCTATTCCCAATTTTGTTCCTCCTCACTCCCCTTCCCCTGCACATCCTTGATGGGTTTGCCCAGTTCTCACACCCCTTCAAGCCTCAGGATCAGGTTTACAGCCTGAACAGCTCCAAAGTCCAGGCTGATTTTCCTGAAAGCAGTGCTGGTAGTTTGTTGATAACCCAGCAATGAGTGTCAGCAGTCAGGCTTGTTTCTCCTCACCACCTCTGTGTTTGTTTTGCCATCTCCGTATGTTTGGTGTCTGGTTTCTCCTTTTTCCCTTGGCTTCCCAACAGACAAGGTCCCTGAGCAGATAACCTTGCTGGAATAAACATTCTCACAGTCCTGTGGACCACCATCAGTTAGTGCCACTGACCATGTTTGGTCTTCACTACCAACTGCCTCCTAGTTTACTGGTCAGGTCTGTGTCTCCACATGTTCTTGTTTTGTGGCTTCCTCTCTTTGTTATTATCCTTTGTTGCACTGGAAAACATCCTTGGCCAGATGGACCAAGTTCCAGATGGACAACAGTTCTGATCAAACATCAATGAGCATATATAGGGCATGAAAAAAGTTAGTAATGGCTACAGAAAAGCCCTTTGTAGCATGGGAGAGAAAAGTGTAGACATCAAAGAGAAGACTGAAGATTTAGAATAGGGATTTCTGCTCAGTGTGTTAATTGTACGTGACACCTCATAAGTAAGTCAGAAAAACACTGTTTCCCCCCCCCCCTTTTAGTAAATGCTGCCTTCAATTACAAAACACTGCAGAGCCTGGTTAAAGACTGTTTGGAGGGCTGAACTGCAAGCAGTGGCGTTGGCAGAAAGGAGACCCTGCAACTACCTGAACTGATCTTTAATCAGGAGTGTGCAGCCCCAGATGAAAGGCTCTTCCTTCGTGTGCTGCTGGCTCTCGCACGGTTAGGCGACGGCGATGCAGGTTTGTGCTGTTTCCTCGTTGTGATAACTGTGAGTCTTTGCACCATTTCCCACAGGTTTCTGATTGCTGTGGTACAATCTCTTCTGCCTAACATACTAAGGGCATTGGTGAATTTGATAAGACATCAGCATTCAACTTTTGAAGCTCTCGAGAACTTGCTAAGTCAGGACATTTTAGTTAGTGTGCAGGATTTGGAGGCACCATACCCATGGGGACTGAGGCTGTCCATCCCCTCATGATAAATTCCAGAAACAACTTCTTCTTCCTTGAAGGTACCTTCCTAATTATGAAGCTGAAGCTTGGTGACATTATAAAAGGAGGAAAGTGCTCATTCCTGATCGTATCTGCTAGGTGTGATAGTGTTCTGCGTGTTTTGCTGACAGAAGCAACACAAAGTTCTAGTTCAGTAGCAGAATAAGACCCCCTCAAGAAAGCAAATGCAGTGAAATTCAGATAAAAAGGAGAAGTAGAATTATTCATATTGTTTTGAAATATGATGTTTCTGCTGACTTTGCAATGTTTTGTGTTGTTCTTTTGTTTTGGGTTTGATTTTTTTTCAGTTTTATCTTGACCTACTTCATAGAATTCCAGAATGGCTTGAATTGGGAGAGACCTGAAACATCATCCGGTTCCAGACTCACTTCCCACCTGATCAGGTTGCCGAGAGCCCTATCTAGTCTGGTGTGGAACACCTACAGGGAGAATTCATCCATGACTTCTCCAGGCCTCACTGCCATCAAAGCGAGGAGGTTCTTCCTAATTTCTAGACAAAATCTTCTCTCTTCCAATTTAAAACAATTATCTCTTGCCTTTTCAGTGCAACACCTTGCAAAAAATCCCTCTCCAGCTTCTTGTAGGCCTTCTTCAGATACTGGAAGGCTGCTATACAGTTGCTGTGGAGTCTTGTTTTCTCCAGGCTGAACAACCCTAACTCTCTCAGCTGGTCCTTGTAGGAGAGGTGTTCCAGCCCTTTGATCAGCTCTGGGGTCCTTCTCTGGACCTGCTTCCACAGCTCCATATCCTCTTTATGATGGAGGCTCCAGAGCTGAACAGACTGCTCCATCTGGGGTCTCACAAGAACAGAGCAAATGGGCAGAGTGTCTCCTTCAACATTTTGGCCACTTTTCTTATAATGTTGGCTTTCTGGGCTGCACACACATATTATTGGCTCCAGCTGAGATCTTCATCCATCAGTATCCTCAAGTCTTTCTTCTTGGGACTACTCTCAGTCCACACTCTGCCCAGCCTGTATTTGTGCTTGGCATTGTTCTGACCCAGGTGCAGGACCTTGCACTTGGACCTGTTGATCTTCATGAGAATGGCATGGGCCCACCTCTCAGGTGCCCATGTGAAGGTCCTGCAAAGGTCCCTCTGGATGGCCTCCTTTCCCTCCAGGGTGTCAACCACAACACACGGTTTGCTGTCACTGGCAACCTTACTGAGGGTGCACTCAGTGCCACTGCCCATGTTGCCAACAAAGTTGCCAAGCAGCACCAGACCCCAAACAGACCATTGAGGAGCACCACTTGTTACTGATTTCCACTTGGACATCTAGCTGTTGAGTACAGCTCTTTGAATCCAGACAATTCCTTATTCACTGAGCAGTCCATCTGTCAAATCCATGTCTATCTTAGAGACAAGGATGCCATGTGGGACAGATGTCAGATGCCTTGCACAAGTCCAGGCAGGTGACAAGAGTTACCTTACCCATGACCCCCAATGCCATAACCCAGCTGTAGAAGCCACCAAATTTGTGAGACACGATCTGCCTCTAGTGAAGCCGTGTTGGCTGTCAGCAATCACCTCCCTTTAAACACCTCTCCTGTGCATTCCTGTATGTCCCTAACAAAATCTCTTGCTTCCATCTTCTCTATCTAATTTTCAAAAATCTAGTTTCAGGAAGGAGTCTGCTGTTTCTGCAGTCATGGCTAAAGATGTCATCAAACCGAAATCTGAACATCACGCCGAAAACTGGTCAGACCACGTGGAGAATTTGTACAGATTCCAGCTGGCTGGATACAGAGATGAGGTTGAATATAAACAAGTAAAGCAAGTGGATGTGGTAAGATTTAGGATTCTGGAAGGGTTATTGATTTAAACTCCTCTCTCCTATTGCAGAAATAAAAATTGAAGGACTGCTTATTTCCTTATGTTTGGGTGACTCTGGCTGATGTTTGGTCCAACTGGAATTCCTGAGCTGTTGTGAACTGTGCAGAATGACTTATTTCACAGAAGCTAAACAGAAACACTACCCAGCCCGTGGTTTTGTTCCCCTCTCTTATTCACTGAGAAGCAGTACAGAGTCCTTTAAACAGATGTAGCTGCTCTCTGAAGAAATAGTTCCATTTTGAGGAAAGGATTATATCAAAGTGAGTTCCTTGTGAAGCTTCCCCATTACTCTGCTAACAGACATGACAGGTTGTCCAGGGAGTCAGTCCTGTGTCGTTGTTACAGTTCTACAGCTGAATGTTGTGGTGGGACAACCAGACTTTGTGCACAAACAAAACTTGGCTTCTACTGAAACTGTCCACAATAGAAATACGTGATGGCAGCTGTGGCAAAGGGAGTTGTGACACAGGCTTTTACCAGCTAGGATCATCAAGGACTTGTTTCTCTGCTCACTACAGCTGGTTGTAGAGCTTCCCTGGCACATCAAACGAGCTGATGAATAATGGCCAGATGCTCAGCAGCTGCTTGAGAGCAGCTGAGGTTAACACAGCAAAATAAAATACAATTTTTTATAAGAGCTCTGTAATTTATGTTCTGAAGTAGCATATATACTACGACAGATCTACTTTTAAAAGACCTTCACCTCCCATGCGTGTAAGAAGGAGCAGAATCAGAATCATAGAATTATCAGGGATTGGAAGGGACCTCGAAAGATCAGCTAGTCCAATCCCCCTGCCACAGCAGGACCACCTAGACCAAGTCACACAGGAGCATGGCCAAGTGGGCTTTAAACATCTCCAGAGAAGAAGACTCCACAACCCCTCTGGGCAGCCTGTTCCGATGCTCTGTCAGCCTCACTGTGAAGAAGTTCCTTCTGCCATTTATATGGAACTTCCTATGTTTCTGAGAAAGTCACTACTCATCCAGCAAAGCCAAACAGCAAACACTGATGTAGAACCAGTGCAGTTTATAATCCTGTAGTGGGCTCGGATACCCCTTGTAAAAGCTGTGGTGCAAATCCCTTTAACTGCAAAAGGAAATCCTGTAATTAGGGTGGCAGGACCAGTCTGTTTAAGATTTACAGCAGGGCATAACCTTAGACAATTAAACACTGATAAGAGTTAAAGAACACCGCGTACTCCATGTCAAACGAGGGTGCTTCCTGTTCAATTTCCGGGGTCTGGCAGTGATTCTCTTTCAACTAACACATTTTGAAACATCTTATTTACTCCATAATATGCTTCCATAATGCAGTTGTTATTAGTGATGCAATTATGATGTAGATGGAGTGAGTATTAAGGCTGTTGTGTTTAGACAGAGAATGTACACCTGGAGTAATGAGGGAAGTGATGAATTTAGCACTGCTGCAACTCTTCGGTTAGAGAGTGCTCTAATTCAGCATCCTATTGTTAGCTCTCCCTGGAAGGAAAGTAAGATCCATGTTAACTGGTTTCTAAGGTTCAGTTTGATCAGAGGTTATCACGGGTGTTAAAGCTGCAGGCAGCTAGCAAAGCCGTAAAGCTGCTGAACCTGCAAGTGCTCAAGCCTTGAGTCTAAAGCTTCACGCTGTGGGGCACTGAAGAACACCAGGATGGTGCTGGCTTCCTGCAGAACTGATCCTGTTGCCTTTGAGACTATGATGCATAGGGCTTATTTCATTTTTATGACATTCCTAATGAAAAGCACATGCTTCATGATCAGAAGAATCATGAAGAAACCTGTGAGTGTGCATCAGTCTTACAGAAGTGGAATCTTTCAGCCTTGCAGTTTACTGAATAATTGAAAAGCATCAATGTTTTATTCCTAAACAAGGAGTGTTCAAAACTTTGATTAGTCCACTTTTTAAATTACTTGAGTCATCAAATATTCATTATTTCTAGACTTTTCTGGTTGTGTGATTCTTTATACTAGAACAGAAAACTGTTTTCTGACAACTTAATTTTTCAGGGAAGTTAAGTGTGTTACTTGCACAGTGGTGTTTAGATGGCTGTGAGGTCTTCCTGTGGTTGTGCACCCCATATCCTTTGCAAGAGAGCTCACAAACAGCATTTAACGTGACCACGCTCCAGTGAACATTCCTTTTTATTCTATTTCTAGGTAGATTATTGGCCAGAAACGGGATTTGTTAAGAAACTTCAGAGAAAGGACAACACGTTCTATTATTACAATAAGCAGAGAGAGTGCGAAGATGAAGAAGTCCATAAAGTGAAAATTTATGTGTATTAGTTCTGTTGTTCAATTCTTTGCCCTTTTAGAATCCTGCATGTTAGCATCTCCAAGGAAATGACACTGTGTAACCTGACTTACCTTAAGTAGTGATATAGATTTTGGATAGAAGTGGGGATATTGGAAATGTAGAGAAGCCTGGAACTACAGACATGGGAATTTCCTTTTTTAATTGCTAGATTGTCTTATCCCTTATTTTCCTGGTTACAGATGTTCTGGCACAAAAATAAAAAGTTATCAGATATTTGGTTTAACTGTGTGTGAAGTCACAGAATCATTTAGGTTGGAAAACACTCCCGGGATCATCGAGTCCAACCATTGACCCTACTCTACAAGTTCACCCCTAAACCGGATCCCTCAACACTACATCTAAGCATCGTTTAAAATCATCCAGGGATGGTGACTCAACCACCACCCTGGGCAGCCCATTCCAGTGCATGACCACCCTCTCTGTGAAGAATTTTTTTCCTGATGTCTAGTCTAAACCTACCGTGTTGGAGCTTGAAGCCCCTTCCCTCTCGTTCTGTCACTAATTACCTGTGAGAAGAGACCAGCACCAATATCTCTACATTGTCCCTTCAGATAGTTGTAGTGAGTTCCTCTTCCTCAAACTAAACAGCCCCAACTCTCTCAATCTCTCCTCATAAGATTTATTCTCCAGGCCCCTCACCAGCTTTGTTGCCCTCTTCTGTAGTCGCTCCAACACCTCAATGTCTCCCTTGTACTGAGGTGCCCAAAACTGGACCCAGTACTCGAAGTGCAGCCTCCCCAGTGCTGAGTACAGGAGGGCAATCACCTCTCTGCTCCTGCTGGGCACACAGTTTCACCTGGGCACCCTGCTGGCTCATACTCAGATGCCTGTCAATTACAGCCCCCAGGTCCTTTTCTGTCAGACTGCTTTCCAGCCACACTGCTCCAAGCCTGTAGTGCTGCACGGGATCGTTGTGACCAACTATATGGTCCATCACAACTACAGGCATCAACCTGTATTCAAAGCTATATGATCTTCTTGATGCTGGCTAATGCCAGACAGTCTTCCAGAGTAGCCATGAGAGTACAAAGGGTCAAAGAAGGCCAGAATGCCAAAAAGAGCTCCTCACTGAACTGACTTACCAGCAGAGAATCTAGTGAAGGACCACGAAGAATCAAGTCACAAGGACCAGTGCTGAGCTGCAGACTTTAGAACTGTTTGTTGCAATAGAAACAGTCACAGAAAAATTGTGTTTAAGAGCAATACATAAGGTATCCCCAAAGTACATTTGTCAGGTGAGGGAGGAAATACTGACTGAACTGCTGGAATGTACCCTTTTGTGCAGGAGTGAAAACACGTGTGGATTTGCACGTGGTGGGATTAGGGAGGAAACAACTGTGTGGAGGACGTGCAGTCCCTAGGGTGAAACATTTGAGGTGAGGTAACTTAGACAGGTACGTGGGGTTCCTGAGCAGAATTCACCTTGTCTAACTTCAACTGTCACCTAGTCAGCATCTACAGCTGATCTCGTGATTTGGACACCCTTTGTTCTCATGGACACAATTCATTTCTTCCAGATGTAGATACATGATGCTTGGTTTGAACACATTGCTGTGACATGAGGTCTGCAGAATCACAGCATCATAGAATCATTAGGGATTGGAGGGGACCTAGAAAGATCATCTAGTGCAATCCCCCTGACACAGCAGGATCACCTAGAGCAAGGCACACTGGAACACATCCAGGTGGGTTTTAAATGTCTCCAGAAAGAAAGACTCCACAACTCCCCTGGGCAGCCTGTTCCAGTGCTCCGTCACCCTCACTTCGAAGAAGTTCCTTCTGATGTTTATATGGAACCTCCTATGTTCCAGCTCACACCCACTGCCCCTCATCCTATCACTTCATCTCACTTTGTCACCAGTTATGGGTGACACAACAGTTCATATCAAGATCAATAACTTGTTTCTGAATGCCATTGCCAATAAACATAAATTCAGATCACTGAAGAGATAAAAGTCACATCTCTCAGTTACGTGCCCCAGAGATGAAAATGTCTGCCACTTTGCTGATTTTAATCTTTTCAAGACACTTTTCTTACCTGTTGGTCTTCCTGCTATCAGCGAGTACTATGAGGCTTCCAGTGACTGTTACCAGCAGCCCAGCAGATGGGTGATGGCACTGCTCCCTGTGAGCAAGTGCTTGCCAGCTGCCCAGGTCTGCTCTACTTAGTCTAATTCTGATTCACATCATGGCTTTGTGCAGGACAAGGACAAATGTTTTCTGTGCCTGCTGAAGCTCGTAAAGGGAGGTAAAACAAGACCTACTTTTTGGGCTTTCTGTTTGATAGCTACGAATGAAGTGGCAAGGGTGCAGCCTCGCTGAACTGATCCACTTGCAGTGGGGAAATACAGGCCATGTCCGTGTGTTCTCAGCTGGTTCTCTGTGTTTTCAGCCTGTACCTGAGCTCACTGTGGAACACTGTTGTGAATCTGTGGCTGTGTGATAGCTTTGCACTCACAGAGCTCACAGCACCACACAGACAGATGATTTAAGGATTTCCATTTTCACTCTGGACAGTTGTGTTTCCAGCTCTGAAGACAGCTGGACATCAACCTTTTGGTTTTCAAACACGGTTCCCTTCTTTCAAGGTGTTGGACATGATTGACCCACTGCCTTTCTAACTCAAGAGCCATCGATGCTACTGTTCCTCACGTTGTCTGGCACAAGTGATGTCTGAAAGCAGCTGGGATGGAGCTGGACTATGGTCTTTGGAGGTTCTTTGGGACTTACATGTATTTGTAGCTGCTGCTTTCTCAGTGCCCTCCCGTGCTGAGCACCTCTTGGCAGGTTGTCGTTACTGACTCAAACACATTTTCTTTCTTGTGCAGTTGAGACTTTGCACTGACTTTGAGTCTGAAGCCTAGCACACTCCCAAACAGCATTCGGGAGGGAGACTGATGAATGCTCTGTCAGGAGAATTTCCTCTGGCACAAAACCCCTACGATGCAACTTTGGACAAGCGTGGCTGTTTTCACAGACACTGTTTCAGCCTGTGTGTTTCAGCCATGTGTCACACCTTTCAGTGCTGGGACAGAGTATCTCTGCTGCTCGTTGCTTTCCTGGCTCTTTTTCCCTCAATACCTTTCCATATTCTCTACCTTTGTGGGCATCCCATGCCCATGAATCCCTTGAAACCCCAATGTCCTGTACCTGGCTCCCTCACCCAGCCCTGGTTCAGACCTCAGGACTTTCCTTCCGCTCACCAGCTAGTGCAGCTTCTGGTTTCCTAGCAACCTAGACATGTGTGGGACTCCATTCCCTGGCTAGTCTGGCTAGTGGTGGGTGCTGGCATTGAGGCCCCTCAATGTACATTGGGCTGACACACAGATCTGTGGTCTCCATCAACAATGGCCCCTTCTCCAGTGGCCAGCACACAGGACAACCAGTGCAATTAAAGATGGGATTTAACAAGAAGACAGATGAAACTGCAGGGATTGAAGAAAGACCCCATCAGGTGAGCATCCTGCTCAGAACCTCCAACCTCCCTCCTTACCATATTCCCACACTTGTTCCATCCTGATCCTACCCTTCCAATGTCTTTGGTCCTTACCTTAAACATCCCCTAGTAAGCTCTGTGCAGCTCCCCAAGCTCCCTCAAATATCCTTTAATATTTACATCCTGCCAGAGCAGGATCACCTAGACCAAGCCTCACATATCCAGATGGGTTTTAAAGGTCTCATAGCCTGTTCATTAATTTGTGTGAGTGTGAGTGTCTAATTTAGTGTTTTCCCCATTACTTGTTATTTCTGTGATGCAGAATAGTCCCTAACCTAATCACTAACTAAGCAGATGCTCCTCTATGTCATACGTCCACTTGTCAAGCTCCCTGAGGCAGGTAGTTTGGCTGCAGGTGAAGGATGATGCTGCATAGAGACACCAACACAGCAGGACCTCTGGGCTGTTGCTGCTGCAGATGTCCAGGCAGGTGACAGCACTAAGGACAGGACAACAAAGGGAAGGAAATGCCCAGAATCAGAAGAAGGAGGATGTGAGAGGCAGGGAACAAGGGCATGAGTTCAGGGAAGGACGAGCACGTGTGAGGAGTCAACCACACAGATGCATCAGCATTTTGCCAGTGATCTTGTAGCCACAGAAACCTCCTCCCTTGCTGGCAGTAGCTCAGCTCTTGCTGGCTGGGGAAGCAGGACGTGGTCCCAGCTCCTCACTGCAGATGTTCGTCCTGCCTTGGCAGAAACACCCAAGTGCTTTGGCCAAGGGGAAGGTGTCCTGCCTGGGTGGTTTAAGCTGCTGGCAGCTGCTTGGTTTGCAAGGAAGATGAAGCAGAAAGCAGGTGGGATGGGTGTGTGGCACGTTCTTCATTTTTGCCTGGGGTGTCTAGAGGCTGTCAGCTGTGCTGAGCTGTCCTGGGGAGCATCCTTATGCCAAACCCATGATGCTGTTGAGGAACTGTCAACGCTGGGATGTGAGCAAGCAAGAGCCAGCAAGTGAGTGCTAGGAGATAGGTGCCAGGATGCTGTGCGTGGGGAGGTGGGCTGGAACCAGGCACACTCAGTACTGGGCAGTGTTCCTTCCAGAGGAAAAAGTATGGTGGCCCTACAGATCTGCCTCTTCATACGGGTTTGATCTCCTGAAGCTATAAACAGTGGAGCTCTTGCTCTGTAGCCCTGTTCTGTGTCTGCAGCGCCCAGAGCTTGCCAGCTCCTATCCTGACCTCCCTGATGGATCAATCTTCATCTTGTTTGGAAAGAACTTGATTCACAGCCCAGAGAGACACTGCTTCTCTCTGTCAACTCTTCAAAAAGGAGGAGGTCTGTGTACCAAGGGCTGAAAGATCACTGTGTAGAGGAGACACTCATTAAAAACATGAAATATCTCTTTGCTAGTCCATTGCTTACAACTTAGTTCTCAACAAACAAGAAAGATCACTGTGAAAACCAGAGATTTATTTCAAACAACGTTGGATTAATATTTTGTCAGACCACAGCAATATTTCAGCAAAGAAATATTCCTCCCTCTGACCAAGTTGTTTAGAAAAGCTGTTCACTGTTGGGGTGAACATTGCATGAAGACTATTGAGAATGCAAGGCAGAAGAAGCAGAAAAGCCTAAGTGTGCCACAGACAGTACGAAGACATTCAAATGCCTTTGGAAGTCTTAGTTTATTAAGAGCTCCTCTGTTGTTTACAAATGCTCCATTCGTGTCCATCAGGCAGGAGAAGACCCCCCCGACAACAAATGTTCGTCATTCCTGCTTTACTGTATCAGAGGGAAGCAGTTGGATGGGTCTCTACCAGATGAAATAATTTACCGTCTGTAGCTGAGGAGGATGTGAAGCATCACCTGCTAAATATAAATTTTCAGTCTGGAAACGTGAGGTCACGTGCACTGCCAGTCTTCAGAGCAGCAGGTCAGGACTATCTGTTTCACTAATGTTAGATCTTTGCAGACTTGGGAAAACTGGAGGGATGTCAGGGAACTGATGGACAGTCACTGTCACAGAATCACAGAACATTAGGGATTGGAAGGCACCTCAAAAGATCATTCAGTCCAATCCCCCTGACACAGCAGGATCACCCAGACCAAGTCACACAGGAACAGGTCCAGGTGAGTTTTAAACCTCTCCACAAAAGGAGACTCCACAACACCCCTGGGTAGCCCCTTGCAGGGCTCTGTCACCCTCACTGTGAAGAAGTTCCTTCTCATATTGATGTGGAACCTCCTCTGTCCCAGCTCACACCCATTGCCTCTTGTCCTACCACTGGATGGCATTGAGAAGAGCCTGGCTCCATCTTCCTAACAGCCACGTGGGACTGGATAAACAGACTCTAGTCAGGGAGAAGTTAATTAAGTAGTTTTGTTGGGACTCTGTCAATAAAGACAAAGAGGTGAGAATTTTCCTTTCTGCTCAGCTGACCAGATGCTTCTTGGCTGATTTGAAATATCTCCAACGAGACACAGGAAAGGTGAAGAAACAAGCATCTTGGAGGTTTTGTTTCTGGAACATCTTAGTTTTCTGCTATAGCTAGTTTCTTCCTAACTGCTGTCACCGGTCCCCTCCCAGAGCTACCTAAACAAAAGCAGTGATGGCTGCTGTGCAAGACCCCGAGATGAGAGGTTCAGCCTCTCAATGGGATGCAGCTCTCTGCCCTCGGGCTCTGTGAAATCCGTAAGACAACAAATAGGACTCAAACGACTCACTTTCCAATTCAGAGGCTGTAGCTGCTGCAGGTTTTGAATTGCACAGCTCAGGCAGAGCAACAAGCCGGCAGTTGCTGGCAGTGCCAGCTGGAAACGTTTCAGCACAGGAGGCAGCAGTCTGGCTTTGAGGCAGACGTTTTAGTCACCCTGTCGCTAACCACCATTTAATTGAGCATCTGATTTAACTGACCACTGATCTGGGGAAGGAAACCTCCTTCTGGATGCTCCCAGGTAGCCCCGAGGTGACTTGGGAAGATGCAGGAGTCACAAAGACCCTTGCTGTCACAAAGACCTCTCCTGGCACTGCGAAGTCTGCTTGCTGCAGGCAACAAAAGCCTTCCCTCTCACCTCTCTCGCTGCAGACAGCCAAGGAAGGTCTTTCTTCTCACCTCTCCACAGAGAGCATCATAAAAACCAGTTTTTCAAGGACTTGGCCGTGTCAAGGGGATCACAGGCACCTCATGAGAAAAAGGACAAAGGGGAACACACATTCCTTTACTGCTCATCCTGATGTGGAAAGCTTCAACAAAAGAATGGGAAATCTGCAAAACCAGAAGGTAGAAGAAGCACTTTTCCCTCTTGAAAAAAACAGCAACAACCAAGATTTCCCTGTGATGTCTCTGCCACCCTGCCTGGGCCGACAGATGCTGCTGCTGAAGTTGGAAAGGCAGCATGTGAGAGGGCTGGTTTTGCTGTTACCTTCACTGAGCTGGTGCACAGGCTCCAAACGCAGAAACCACCAGTGTCAGTTAGGACATCTTTCCCCTGTCCTTCAAAGGGGTGTGTTGAAGCAGGCTGACAGGTGCTGCCTCACTTCAGGTCTGCAACAACCTGAAAGAAGAGCTGGATGTAAAAAAATTGCTTATGCAGGTGTCAGAGGGTCAAATTGCCATGATTTCTCTCTTTTTTCAACAAAACTCTTCCTTTTGACTGTATTTTTTCTCTGGTCTATCTGAAGGTGTGACTCTTCAGTTTGGAGGCACAAAGGAGAAGATGGCAGAGTTCAGCACAGAGCCATGCAGGTGATGAAGGGAGTAGAGCACCTCCCTTATGAGGAGAGGCTGAGGGAGCTGGGTCTCTTGAGCTTGGAAAAAAGGAGACTGAGGAGTGACCTCATTGATGTCTATAAATATGTGAAGGGTGGGTGTCAGGAGGATGGAGCCAGGCTCTGCTCAGTGTCATCTAGTGATAGGACGAGGGGCAATGGGTGTGAGCTGGGACAGAGGAGGTTCCACATCAAGATGAGAAGGAACTTCTTCCCAGTGAGGGTGACAGAGCAATGGAAGGGGCTACTCGGGGGGTTGTGAAGTCTCCTTTTATGAAGATGTTTAAAACCTGCTTGGATGTGTTCCTGTGTGACTTGGTCTGGGTGATCCTGCTGTGTCAGGGGGATTGGACTAGATGATCTTTTGAGGTCCCTTCCAATCCCTAATGTTCTGTGATTCTGTGAAAGCTGCTGTGCCATGTTAGATAGGATAATGTAAAAGAAGGAGAATCCACAACCCTCCTGAAACCCAAATTCTTAGAAAACCCGAATGGGAGGGAAGATTACAATGAATAATTTTGACAACACATCCCGTACACTGAATGTTTCAGCTTCTTTGCTTCTTTGATCATCCCATCTCCTGGAACTAACCATAAATGTGGAAGAAGTGTAAACATTGTGTGGTACCACTGAAAGCCTCCTGCATCTGTTTCCCTGCTTAGAGGGATGCCATGGGCTGAGATCTGCACTGAACCTGTGAACTCATGCATCCCTCTACTGACCACCTCCCCTAACCTCTCCTTGACTGTGATTGACAAAAGGCCATGATTATTTCTTCTCTCTCCTCCTGGGCTAATGCTCCTCTCTCTGACCCAAACAATGACCATTCAGGGAGCTTGTGGATATTGGCTGCTCACATTAGCTCCATGGTCATGGTGCTGTGTTACCCCATGTAGCATCTGTCTCTTGGGTCCCACCGCCACGGAGGTTCTCCATGAGCACTTTAACAGCTGTTTAAGGGACAATCTCTTCAAGCTGTAAAGCAGAGGTGCAAGTAAAGTTCCTGTAAGCTGAAAGAAGGAAGTACGTTGGGCTAGATGATTCCATGACAGCGGGGGTATGTTTGGGATATTTTTGCTGAGATTCTATTTTGTTTTGGGTTTTTGGTTTCTTCCCTCAATTTACATGTCTGTAGCACCAGCTGATAGTAGTCCAAATGTCTCTTGGTTCTAACTGGCAGCCAGTAAGTAAAACCAACCACAGGAACACAAAGGTTTTGAGATCTCTTTTCACACGCAGCTTCCAGAAGCCCCGTGTCCTCACAGCAGGTGTGTCCTCTCAGACATACACAGACAAGAAATGTGCAATCGCAGCACTGCAGGACTAATTGGAGAGAAAACCAAACCATGGCCCTTGCTTTTGGGTGGTGGAGCAATTCTGGAAGTCCTCAAGCTGGTTTTGCCCCTGATGATCTGTCAGGACCCCTTCTGTAGAAGGAGGCAAACACAGCTCCTCAGGGAAGACAGAGAGGGATCGACGTGTCGTAGATGTCTTGTCCATTCCTTGTTCTCCTAGAACATTTCCTTGGGTTGGGGGCTGTTGGATCATTTGTTAGGACAGAGGTGAGTTTAAAGTCCATCACAGTTAAGTAGGTTTCTTAATCTGGTTCCTTTTGGTCTTAAAAACACAGTTAAAACAGCTCCTGGATCCTCCAGGAATGTGAGCTTGTGGAAGCTTTGTTAGAAAGCTCCAAAACAAACTGCATCCTTTCAAAACGAAGCACACCAGACAGACTTCACACCAGGAGCTGATTTAATGGTGCAAAACCCAGTTACCAGGCTGTAATCACTAACGACTCTGTCGGGAAGCTGAAATCACTGTGGGGAGGGAGACAGGAGAGCAATGGCTGCTGTTGCTGGAGCTGTGACCAAGACAAACTGCAGCAGAAAGCCAGTGCTAACAAAGAGTTATGGAACAAATTGATGTGTTAGAACACCGGGAGCATTAGATCACTCGAAAGGACACGGAGAGCATCGGAGAGCTGGGCTGGTGAAGAGCTAAAGGCAGCACTGCCTGCGCACCTTGGGACTCACGCGGCCGGCTGATGAGTTGCAGAGGCAGCAGTGCCAGGGGCAGTGATATATAATTAGCCTTGAGATGTATTAAAATTTTCATGCATGTGCTGAACCAAATCTTCACTCAGAGTACAGGAAAAGCCACGTGATGGCCTTTAGAATAAATAAATAATTAGCCAGGAGAGAGCATGTATTTTTTTATGGGTCTACGGTGCTGGTGTTTGGAAGCTACTCCAAAGTTCTCTGCAACTGATGGGCCAAACCTCCTTCCTGGAAGCAGTGCCGGGCTGTTTTTAAGAAGGGAGAGCTAAAGCTCAGCCTTAAAACCTTGTGACTGCTCTAACACATAGACACAGCCAGCTGAGACAAATGTAAAGCACACTCTGCTAGAAGCAGGGAAGAGTCTGACCTGAGCAGAACAAACCTTTGCAGTGTTCATAGAATAATAGAGTCATACAATCATTAGGGATTGGAAGCGACCTTGAAAGATCATCTAGTCCAATCCCCCTGCCACAGCACAGAATCACTCTGGTTGGAAAAGACCCCTGGGATCATTGAGTCCAACCATCTACTCTACCTTACAATTTCACCCCTAAACCAGATCCCTCAACACCTCAGCCAAATGATTTTTAAGCACATCCAGGGGTGGCGACCCAACCACCTCCCTGGGCAACCCATTCCAGTGCTTGACCACCCTTTCTGTGAAAAGATTCCTCCTAACATCAAGTCTGAACCTCCCCTGTTGTAACTTGAAGCCATTTCCTCCTGCTCTAGCACTAACTGCTTGTGAGAAGAGACCAGCACCAACCTATCCACAAGGTCCTTTCAGGTGGTTGTAGAGGGTGCTAATCCATCTGAGATTTCCTTCTGTGGTATCCCTTCCATTCGAAAAGGGGCAAGTTTTGATTTCAGACCCCAAAGCCACACATGTACTTTTGGCTGGAGGTTTCTGTACTTTGAATTGTAGAAAGACCTGAGCCAGTGTCCTGGGGCATCAGAACTGCAGCAGTCACAGGTGTTTGGAACCTGCCCATCGCAGCTCCTCTTTGTTCTCAGAACACGCAGCTTGATTCAGGTTTGGCAAACACAAAGTAATGAAAAAGAAAAAGGAGTTGCTAGGCAAATGGGGCTAATAATTCTGTAGTTTGTAAATCTATACTACTGTAATTTCTCTGGTGTGTGGCAGAAGACCAACAGGTCTGATCTCAGCCCCATGACTTGGTACCAACAATCTGTCCTGTGAGTGAGCACCACAGTGTGGACACCCTGCCCAACCAAGTAGGACATGGAAAAGCCATGAAGAAGATTGATTTTAACTGAGGGTGATCCACGTGCTTTGGGTACTAACACAGATGTTGATGTGGAGAGGTCTTTAAGCACACATGCAAGGATGAGAAGCACGATGTCATTTTCCAGGGGAGATTTCAGAAGTTTGATGAGTTCTGCAATGTGAGCACAAAGGATCCTGAATCCTCAGTCGTGTTTCAGCCTCTTGATGGCAGCAGGGTTTGCTCCTGCAGCTCTGGCTCCAGGAGAGGGACTGCACCGGGTGCATCTGATTCCATGGATGGAGGAGAATCTGCTGCCAATTTTTTCCCTGCGTTTGTCTTTGAATAAAGAGGATTCTAGGTTGAGAAGGATGTCTAGTTCTCAATGCAAATCCCCTTTTCCCACTCAGTACTATTTTCCTCAAGGCAGTGAACTCCACCTTTAAAGAAAAGTAGTTTTCTCCTCCCCACAACTGTGCCCAAAAAGTTGGGCTAAAGCTGCTCTCCTTTGACTGACTGAAATCTCCCACTCTGAACACAGAAGTGTGTCCTCCACAGTCGGCTCTTGTGACAACATAACCCATGAGCTTAAGTGTCTTTGCATTTGATCTTGATTCTTGGCAATTAGTCAAAAGATCTTGGAAGAAGGTTGTCTCTGTATGTCCCACTGAGCTGTAACTTGAGCACCCAGTGCAGGGAACTCCCATGGTCACTCTCCTCCGGTGCTTCCCTGGCCCCACCAAGACCCTACGCAACCCTCAGTGTTTTGTTTGGGCTGAGGCAGCGACTGCTGAGAAAGGTAAGTGCTGAAAAATGGGTGTCAAGCCAGCTAGGAGTCTTCTGCAGGTGAAGAGCACTTGTGTGTCAGGAAGCCACATCCTTCACCCCCTGGATCTTTTCTTCCTACTGGCTCAAGAAAACATGAAGGGTCTCTCCACTGAGTTCTGGAGAACCTTCTTCACCAAAGGATGAGTGTGGGAACAAGTGCTGCAGGGTCACAGGAGGTCTTTGTGGTTTTCCCTCCAGCACTTCAGCTCAGGACAACGTGAAACTCATTGAAATCTTGGTAATTTTCTGGCCATGCTTGAACTTAACACTTTTGAAGCTGCAATGCCTTGGTCTTCAAGTGCATTGACCACTAGAGGCCAAGCGGAGATCAAATGCTTCTGGAGCCCTGGGTACACAGCACTTGCCCTGAGGTCAAGCAGCCCTGGCATCGCCTGTCACCCGAACCAAGTGAAAGGTTTCGCAAGAAAACCGACTGGTTTCACTGGGTTGTTCCAGAGCTGGGGAGCTCCTGCCAGCCACAGCCATTAGCCTAAAGGTGGATCTTGGGTGGGTGGAGGTGGTCAGGAGTGGACTCCCTAGCACAGACAACTAATGTTTGCATCTGGTTTTCTTGTTTTTCTGGTAATTTTACCTAAAAATCTGGTCTCTACACCTTTTCTACCAAGCGAGAAGGAAGTGCCCAAGTTATCTCTACTGAACTTCACTGATATTTCATGGAATTTGTCTTTCAGGACAAGAAGTCTCCTGGGAAGTTGTGGCGAGATGGATGTGTGGTGAGAACAGGACCAGAAGGAAACAACCGGTTTGAATGAACAAGTAACATCTGTCCCAGGAGAGGTGACATTTGCTGCCTCTTAATGGTTTGGGTTGACATCAAAATCCCAGAATCATTGAGGCTGGAAAAGACCTTCAAGATCAAGTCCAGCTTATGACCTAACATCATTACAGACTAGACCAGGGCACTAAGGGCCACAGCCAGGCTGTCCTTCAACACCTCCCAGAAGGCTGCGGCTGCGTGAGGTCGGTTGGTTCAGCTCTGCCAGCGTCAGCTGTTCAAAGATTAAATAAAAGAAGTGAAATGAAATGGAGACGCTGTGGAGTCTCCTTCTCTGGAGACACTGAAAACCCCACCCGGACAGGCTCCCCTGTGCTCTGCTCTGGGTGATCCTGCTCCAGCAGGGGGCTGGACTAGATGATCTCTAGAGGCCCCTTCCAACACCCCCGAGTCTGTGCTTCTGTGAATTCAAAGGGAAGAAAAGAATAAAATTAAATTAACTATGATAACGTAAGGTAAAATGAAACAGTGAGCTGCAAGAAAAATGAAACAAAGTAGGATAAAGTGAGAGAGAATAAAGTGAAGTAGAGGGAAAGAGAGGGAAACCTGATCCTGGAGAAGTGTGGCCAGCAGGTCCAGGGAGGTGATTCTCCCCCTCTACTCCGCTCTGGTGAGACCCCACCTGGAGCACTGCGTCCAGTTCTGGAGGCCTCATGACAAGAAGGATGTGGATGTGCAGAGGACGGCCATGAGGATGATCAGAGGGCTGGAGCACCTCTCCTGTGAGGATGGACTGAGAGAATTGGGGCTGTTCAGTCTGGAGAAGAGGAGGCTCCCAGGTGACCTTATTGTGGCCTTCCAGTATCTGAAGGGGGCTACAAAAAGGCTGGGGAGGGGCTTTTTAGGATGTCAGGTAGTGACAGGACTAGGGGGAATGGAGCAAAGCTGGAGGTAGGTAGATTTAGAGTGGGTGTGAGGAGCATGTTCTTCACTGTGAGAGTGGTGAGAGCCTGGAATGGGTTGCCCAGGGAGGTGGTTGGGGCCCCATCCTTGGAGGTGTTTAAGGCCAGGCTGGATGAGGCTCTGGCCAGCCTGATCTAGAGTGGGGTGTCCCTGCCCATGGTGGGGGGGTTGGAAGATCCTGTGGTCCCTTCTAACCCTGACTGACTGTATGACTTGGTCTGGGTGATCCTGCTGTGGCA